>PVKN010006884.1:0-27637 GCA_004027915.1 Capromys pilorides
ACCATCATTCTACTAAGCTTTGCTTCCATCTCCATCACCAAAGAGTGCTCTTGTGTTTGTGTGTGTGTGTGTGTGTGTGTGTGTGTGTGTGTGCGTGTGTGTGTATGTGTGTTTGTGTGTGTGTGTGTGTGTGTGTGTGAGAGAGAGAGAGAGAGAGAGAGAGAGAGAGAGAGCAAGTATGGGAGAAAGAGGAGTGGGCACAGAGCACTTCCCCCAGCCTTCAGACTCACCAGCTTATATTTCCTGGTTTGACTGTCAATATCTGGAAATAAAATAAATTGAGGACGTCTGTCTTTTCTGGAGCTTTCAACTCTTCTAAAGGCATCTGTGTGTTTCAAAGGGACCCAGAGGGAGCCCACAGCCTGGTTGTCACACATGTAGAGTCAGTTCCACCCTCCAAGACAATTTAGGATAACCTGTCACAAGGGGGCCTTTCTCCACCCCAAAATGAAATTCAATGTCCAGGTTTCCCCCATCCTTTTCTTGGCCATTTGAACCCAAGCAAGGAACCAGAAAATTAAGGGAAGAACTTGACTCTTGGTTGCAGCTTGCGCCTCCAGCTGACCTTAGAAATGGGACTCAAGTCAGTCTTGACACTCTCCTCCCTCTCTGCCCTGCAACCCTACCTCTGCAGTGCTGGCTCAAACCCTAGAGCCTGGGCCATCTCTGGGGCGGAGAGGAATGTGTGCCCTGTCCTTCACCCCACGCCTAATCCCAGCTGGGGAGTCCCCCAGGGAGTGGCAGCAACAACAGAGGAAAGCACTGCTTCTGGCCACTCCCTGGCGGAGCTGGAGCCAGACAGGTGGCTGGCTCAGAATAACGAGCCTCCAGAGGGCGCTGTGCTGCGGTACCCAAGGGCCCAGCCCTTAGAGGAAAGGAAACTTGAAGTTGGGGTGTAGCTCTGTGATGGTAGGCTTGCTTAGCATGTGCCTGGCCCCAGATTTCAATCTCTAGGCTGCAACAAGAAGAGGAAGAGGAAGAAGAGGAGAAAGAAGAAGAGGAGGAGGAGGACAACGATGATGACCATGACAGGAGGATGAGAGGAAAACAGGAGGATAAGGGATAGGAGGGGTTAGGAGAGGGGAGGAGGAAGAGGAGGAGAAAAAAGAAGCGAAAAAGTAGTAAGGAAGGACACTCAAATAAATAGAAGAATTACAAAGGTAATAAGCAAGATAAACCTTGTTTGCCAAGTAGGATTTCTGCCCTTACCACATTTTGGGGTGGAGTAGAAGGCAAAATTTTAAGAAGTTTCAGAGTACTGTCTACAGCCCTACCTCCTGGAATCTGTGATGGCTACTTTTCCTAATGCCATAACAAAGTACCTGACACTGTTGCTTTATAAAGAAAAGAGGTTTTTGCTCACAGCGTGGAAGGAGAAAACGCCAAGATCAGATGGCCTGAGCAGCTTGGACTCTGCTGGGGGCCCTGCTGGCCCTGTCTCACCAAGGCAGACTGTATAACAGCAAGGGGGCAGGTGATGGACAAAGGGCACAGGGGAGGCAGAAGGCCAGAAGAGAGAGATGCAGAGGTCAGGCTTGTGCCTGCTAACAAGTCAGTCTTCCAGAAGCTAAGCAGGGTCTCAGGAGAGCCTGAATCCCAGTCTAGCGCAGTACCAGTGACCTCACACTGCTGTCTTGCATCCCTCATAAAGCACTACTAGCTTGGAGGAGAGACCCCATCCATGCAGGCTGCTTGAGCTGGAGAGATCAATTCTGGGGTGTCAGAGTGGGCCCAGAAGGCAAGCCCTTGAATAGGCAGAGTCTCTTCTGTGATGACAGACCTAGTTGGAGAACTGCTAGATACACTGCTGCCTGCTGAGGACGGGGCCTGGACATGTGGGCAGGAGGGCAAGAACATGAGTTTTCTGAAACCTCAGGAGAGAGACACAGCCCCAAGGACAGTGCCCCATGTGAGATCTCTCCCAGACTTCCAATTTTGTTTCATCCGTGAAATGTGCAATAACTTGTTATAGCTGCCACAGGAAACACTAAGATCTGTCCATAGCAGGAATCCAGGCACTGGACAGAAATGAGAGGGCTGATCTCTAACAGGGTCTGAACGTGGAGAACTGGTAATGCAGAAGTACAGTGAGAAGGGCTCTGACCTGCAGCCCCTGGCAGCCCAGAGTCCACGCCCACCAACAGTAGGTACTTTGTTTACTGTGCCAAAATGCTACGCGTGGAAAGCTCTCTATCAAATCTGGGCTCCCAGTGTCTCCTGTAAAGTCTAAAGAGACTCTGGCATGGTGACACATACCTGTAATCCTCCACTCTGAGGCTGAGGGAGGAGGATTGTGACTTCAAGGCCAGCCTGAGCTTCACAGCAAGTTCAAGGCTGGCCTGGACTTACACTGTAAAACCTTGCCTCAACAAGCAAGCAAAGGGCTGGGGGGATAGCTCAGTAGAATAAACTCTTGCCTGGCAAGCACAAGGTTCTGAGTTCAATTCCCAGTACTAAAAAAAAGCAAACAAATATAAGTGCTAAAAGAGACAATGAGCTCACTTTTGCACAAAACCATGTGAATAGAGGCTGTCCCCATCAGTAGAGCTCAGTGTCTACCCCTCAATTCTTTATTATTATTATTATTATTATTATTATTATTATTATTATTATTTGGAACGAAACTCAGCACTCCCAGGGTTTTTTTTTTTTTTTTTTTTTAATTTTTAAGTAGGAGATAGGGTCCCACTAAGTTATGTGGGCTGAGCTTGAACTTGCTATCCTCCTGCCTCAGACTCCTCAAGTGCTGGGACGTGCATATCAGCAGGCCAGGCTTCTACCTGCTTCCATAGGCAAGACCTGCTTGTCTTTAAGACCACTTGCCCACAATCCTGCTGTAAATCAGTCCCACTACTATGATCTGATCATTACCCAGACACAAAGCCGTTCCTTGCCTTGAGAAGCCCAGCCTAGCTACCTGCCAGACTTTCACCCACCTTGTCACAGCTCTGGCCATTCTGGGAGTGCTTTCAGCCTGTGGGCAGTGGCACAGAACTTCAGAGAGGCCTCCAGCTTTTCCTCTGATTTGCCAAGTACAGAAGTCTTCAGCCAAATTCCCATTTAGCCTCTGAAGCCAGCTGGAAGGTGGCTGACACCGTGAGTCCCTCAGGAAGGAAGAGGGAAGCAAGTGGAAAGGGCTGAGCCGGCACTGGGAAGCAGGGAAGGGCAGTGATGCATCGGCCCCTGTGCCAGCTCCTGCTGCTCCACACAGTAAAAGACAAGAACCACCACCTTCCTCCTTGATAACTTTCCCTGGCAGAGCGTCTGTTTCCAGAGCCACAGAGATTATGTCAGGCCCCTCCTCTCTGCCCCTGGAGTTTGTTTGAAAACTGGGTTAAGACTGGGCAAGTCCAGATTCTGTTATAATCTTGACAGAGCTGGCTGTCTTAATCCCAGTTCAGACTAACAACCAATGGCAGCCTCAGCCTGGGCGAGGACATGGCCAGGGTATTGGTAAAAGCATTAACCGGATGTGGAGACAGCTTGGGCTCCAAGAGTGCCCAGGTCCATGGTGGCCACTGGACTTTCCAGTCCAGACCCACCTTGCTCCTAGGTCCTTCTCCCAGGAGGGGGGCCCCTCTCTTGCCTCAGGAAAGAGGAGAGAGACCTGGGAGGAGTGAAGGGACTGCACTGAGACGGACATCACAGGCCAGGTTTGCTTCCTCTTCCTCTGCAGTGCATGCCAGGTGCTGCAGCCCACTGCCAAGTGTGAGGCCAGGATCAGGTGAAGGAGCAAACCTCTGAAATGCCACAGCTGGGTGGAACCCATGAGGATGTCCCTGCTTTGGGTGGTTGTTGTTGCCATTCTTTTCTTTTTTCTTTTTTCTTAGCTTTTGTTGGAGAAAATTACAGTTCTCAAAAATACTACCAAACTTTTGGCAAACATTTCAAAACAGATTGGTAAACATAATGCTTTCTTTTTCAACCGGCTGTACTTTGAGAAGATAACACAGTAAGACAATAGCCTTGCATCGGCATTAGTTCAAAACACTTACATTTTCCATCACGTGACTTACCTTCTCACATGATAAAAACAAGTGAATTTACATTGATGTCAGCAGTTAAGCTCCGTGAAAAGGAAGTTTGCATTATTAGATCATCACTGTATGTTATACATTAATGTATTTGTTCTTATTTATGTTCCTAGCACGCTGGTAACTTTTTCCAGTGATAGGAATCAAGCCCCCAACCCTGAACCCTAGTATTTCAAGTGGCTTTCTTTGGGTCCACTCATATGAAGGGCAGACAAGAAAGAAACCTTTCAGCGATTCATATGGCAATTTATTTTTATTTTATATACATGCAGGTTTTTGCCTTCGGTGCTTGGGATAGAATCCCAGGCCACACACATGCTAACTAAGCACAGGCATGAGGTGTGTCATGTGGTGGACACTGAGACACGTCTGCAGCCAATCATTTGTTTTAAAACATTACTATAACAAAGATGATACCAAGAAGCATAGAGTGAGAGCAGGCATGCTGACCCTGCCTGCAATCCCTGCCTGCACTAGACAGGGTAGGAGCATCAGTCTGAGCCTAGCTTGGGTGACTTAGCAATTGAGCAAAAATGAAAAGTGAAATATCAAAAGACAAAGAAGAAAGGCTGGGAGTGAGGCTCAGTGGGAAGCCCAGAGGCCAGCCCCAGTGCTGATACAGATACTATCTTACGGGGTATGTGTACACAAGACAGTAATGACTGCTAGCTCTCTTTCCGATATGGCTTATATCTGGATGCCCTCCCAAGGCTCTCGCACCCATAGCTGGGGCTCTGGGAAGGTGGCAGCCCACTGGGGTGGTCAGATATCAGCGCCTCAGTCCACTGGCAAGTCTATAGCTAAATGTGATGTGGGAGATAAGGCCTGTTGGCCAGAGGTAAGTCCCTGGGGCCAGGCCAGGAGCGTGCACCTCCCTCCCTGGCTCCCTCGTCCTCGCTGTGCATCCGACTGCTGTGCCATAGCTGTGTCTGTTCTGCCAAGTTTCTCAGCCGTGCTGCCCCCCCCACCCCTTGAAGCCAGCCACCTGGACACTGAAACACATCTACAAACCAGGAGCCAAATGAAACTTTCCTCCTTTAAACTGTGGATGTCAGAGAGTTTGTAAGTTAATTAAATTACAGGGGGCTGGGGAGATAGCTCCGTGGCACAAGTGCCTGCATGACAAGTGCAAGGTTGTGAGTTTGAACCCCAGTTCTGAAAAAAAGAAAAAAAATTACAAAGTAATTAAAATTTAATTCAAGAAAATTAAATTAAAGAAAGTAATTAAAATTCCTTCTTTCTTTCTCCCTCTCTCTCTTTCTTTTGCACTGGAGATTAAACCCAGGGTCTTCACACTGAACTACATCCTGGCCTTTAAAAAAACAAACACACACAACTTGTCTGTATTTATTACCTCTTAAAGCGGAATGTGACCTGGGCACTCCTTTTCCATTCACAGGCCTTGAAAAAGCATTGCTTTAGTGGCCTATTTTTTGCTTTTTGCTTGCCTGTTTGTTTAATGTTGACACAGGGTCTCACAAAATAGCTAAGTTGCACAGGCTGGGCTAGAACTTGGCATCTTCCTGCTTCTGACTCTGGTTGCTGTGGTGACAGTGCACATCTCTTGCCTGCTTCCAGTCCTTTGCTTTCTGAGAACCCTGAGTCAGAGAGAAGTGAGTTGGTGGAAAGCTCAGACATAGCTCCAAGCCCAGGACTGACGCAAGGAGAGCTCGTGACCTCCACCGTGGGCCTCTCTGCACTCTCCTTTTATTAATCAGTGGCCCTGAGCTTTAACCCAAAGTATGTCTGTTTAGCCAGAGACAATGAACCTCAGGCTCTGGGAGAAATAGGGAACTAAGTTCTCAGCAGTGGAAATGCGATCAGAAGTAATTGCTCATTGCTCACAAGCCAAAGGCTATCCCTTCCTTCTTTTGTACCTTTCCTTTGAGACAGACCCTAAAATAAATGAACAAGCCAGCTCTTACTGGATGAAAAGGGAAATGTCTTGGGACACATACCAGGAGCAAAAGATCCTGGGTCCCCAGATGGCTTTAAAAAGCAGCACTATGCTCACTCCCTGAACCCTCCAGAGTCTTTACAGTGTTTATGGTAGAAAATAAACTGCCGCATTCAAGCACTCCAGTATTTTTGTCTCTTTGTTATAGTAGCTGTATTATTTATCTATTGCTAAATAACAAATTACGTCAAAACTCCGACGCTGAAACCAATGAATATCTATCATCATCTCATCGTTTTTAGGTCAGGACTAAAGAGCACCATAAATTTATTTCTGTCCTTGGATCTTTGGTGAGGTTGCGGCCAGCTTGGGGCATGACCTGCTGTCCTCTAAAAGCTTGGCTGGTGTGGGTTGCTGGAATATCCACTCCCAGGTTCAAACTGTGGCTGTTATCAGTGCCCTCCATTCCTGCCATGCAGCTTCTCCATGCATGTGTAGGGGAGTAGCTGTGGGCATGGTGTGTACTGGCTTCCCCAGAACAAATGACCTAAGGAGAGTGATGAAGAAGGGAACCGAAGTGCATCTTTATTATGCTATCTTCAAAGTCTAGCACTGTGACTTCTGTTTGTTACAAGAATCAGCACAGCCAGCCTACGCTGAAGCAGATGGAAATTAGGCTCCACTTCTTAGAAGGAGACAGACCAGAGTGGTTTTGTTTTTGTTTTTGTCTTTGACACACATTATCACTATTTCCCCAGACTGGTTTCAAATATGTGGGCTCATGCAGTCCTCTTATTTCAATTTCTTGAGTAGGCTGAGACTATGAGTATGTGGTATCATTTGCAGCTAAGAATTTGTGAACATATTCTCAAAATCTTTTCACTGGTGTGAACTGCATCCTAATTAATACACTGCACTGACTCCTATCACCTTGCAGCTCCTGAGCCACAGAGCTACATGATAGGGACACACCAAGCATTTTTCAAAGATTTGTCCTTTAAGGCCAGCCAGATAGCTAAGTGGATTAAAGCACCTGCTTAAGCAGATGCAGGGGCTCAGGTTCAATTCCCAAGCCTGCTGTGCTGACCCTACCCCTGGGGCATGCTGAGACAGCAATTGAGACAGGGCATGGTGTCACATGCCTGTAATTCCAGCACTTGAGAGACTAAAAACAGGAAAATCACTACGAGTCTGACGTACACAGTGAGGCTCTGTAGAACCTGTGTATGTGTGTGTGTATATATATATATATATATATAAAAGATTTGTCCTTCATACAACCCAGTGCAGTGAATTCTACTATTGGACTTTACTCAGGAGGAAACTGAGGCTCACCTACCTTGTACCATGCCAAGCTTCAGACCTTCCACAACCACTGTGCTAGGCTCATGGTATAGCATGCTTTGTGAAAACAGACCATGGCTACTTGGAACTCTGGTGCTAATTCCTGAGTCAAGCAATGTGTGCTAAGAACTAGCCTTCCTGGGCTTCAAATCTACTTTATAGGAAACTAAGAAACAATAATCTCTCAAGGGTTGCAGTGAGAAAAAAAAAAAAAGTCACCTGCATGCTGTGAATATAAATAAGAACAGATACATTAAAGTATAACATACAGTGATCATCTAATAATACAAACTTCCTTTTCATGGAGCTTAACTACTGACATCAATGTAAATTCATTTGTTTTTATCATGTGAGAAGGTAAGTCATGTGATGAAAATGAGTGCTTTAAACTAATACTATGCAAAGCACTGAGTCTGGGCTTGGCACATAGTGGGACATAGCAAAGGGTCTCTTTCTATTCTTCACTCTATTCTTAAATCTCTATCCCTAGGACATGGTTCAGCTCTGATCTAGAGTATTTGCTTCATTCTAGAAAGTTAAAAACACAGAAAGGTTATGTATAATTCTCAGCAGCCAAATTAGGCAGAACCCATTACCTTGTTCCCTCTCAACCTTCCTGGATACTTAGGCAAAATATCAGGATTTGTTTGAAATGGTGTTCAGGGAAGACCCCTGACACCATAATAGAACTGGCCAACCTTGAGAGAGAAAAGATTTTCCTTCTCAGTCACAGCCACGACTCAGTTTCCTATTGGACTTCCCATGTGAGTTTGATGGCTGTGAAAGGGATGGAAAAATTGCTGTCACACTTTCCAGGAGTGCCACAGACCAGAACCTAGGGCCGTAGTTGCGTAGACAATGATCACCTGTTGCCAAGAGTTGTGTCCAAGTATAGAGACCACCAGAACGTCTGGACAGAGAAAGCCCAGACCTTTTAAGAATAAAAGCAGTGAAGGTTCTGGGAGTGTATCTCAGTGGCAAAGCACATCCTCTACATGAACAGTACAAAGGAAGGAAAGAAGGAAGAATGGAAGGAAGGAAGGAAAGAAGGGATAGAGGGAAGGGGAAGGAAGGAAGGGAGGAAGGAAAAAAAGAAGGAAGGAAAGAAGGGAGGGAAGTTATTACCCCAACATACTATGAACAACACTCAATCCTTTCAAGATCTACATGTTCTTTTGAAGAACACTTCTGACATGTTAAACAGTGGGTCAAAATATTCTGAAAATTTGTCTACTTTTGAAGCATGACATATTTACTGAGGGACAATTAGCATTTTTACCATCAACAAGGGTTAGCCTTATCTTCCATACTTTACAGATGGGTTTGGAGGCCCCTGGAAAAGTGCCATTCTGAAAGGAATGGAGTAACCACAGTCTCTGCCCCCATGTTCTTCCTCAGACATGGTGCCTCTCCACAGCTGTTTCTTCGATGGTTTCAAAACCCTTCAAATGAGAGGTTTACTGGGCATGTGAGGATGCTGGCAGCATCCCCACTGAAACAGCAGTGGGGAGAAGACTTCTATTTGCTCCCTGCTTGTCTGGAGGTTCAGGATTACCTTGATCACATTCTGTGGAAGTTTTTTAAGCATGACTCTATAAAAATAAAACTCTTCGGTGGGGCAGATAGCTGGGCAATCTAAGCACCTGCCTGGCAAGCAGAAGGACCTAGGTTCAATTCCCAGTATCACATGCCAAGTCAGCCACAGAAACCAGGGGTGGTGGCACATGCCTGTAAACCTAGTGTTGGCAAGGCTGAGACAACAGGATCACTATGAGTCTGAGCTGTGTAGTAAGAATAAGACCCTGTACCAAATTTAATTAATTAATCAATCAATCAATCTCTTCAGCTTTCTCAGGTGTCTCTGAATATATATCTCATTTTTACTTGTTTCTGTTTCTTGTTCAACAACAGTAATAACAAAAACCCACTCTCATCTTCCTGAATTCCTTGACCATGGGTATAGGGACCATCATCTCATTGAAGGAGTTGGTTGTGACATAATCAGCACTAGATTAACATGATACTTGTTAAATCAACTTATTTTCAGTAGTATCCTTCAGCCTACGTACTGAGACTGAACTGTCCTTTTCAAAGATAACTGTGACTGTAGTCTGTCCTCCAGTCTACTATCTCCCAATCCGAGCCATCGTTTGAGGCACTCTGACCAGGAGAGGTGAGGATGGACAGGCTCAAAAGAATGCGGTTGTTTGTCAAACTGCTTTCACTCCAGGAGAGCTTAGTGGATGCTCAAAATGTCAGGCCTACCTAAAATATAAATTATTACACAATGTTCAGTCTAATGACAGTAATGGTTCATGTAGTTGTCACCTAAAGTGTCCACCATACTGACTGACCAGCCTCCCTCAGTAAAAGCCCCACAATTCATATCTTTGAGGTGTCTTCCCACCAAGGTTCTCTTCAGCATAAAGGGGAGTTGGATGGGAAGATCTTCCACACATCCTGCCAATTTTTCCTTCAAAGGTTCTTCCTTTTGGGCTGGGGAGATAGCTCAGTGGCTTAAACACCTGCTTGACAAATACAACGTCCTGAGCTCAATCCCTGGTACAAAAAAATAAAAAAAGTTTCTTCCTCTTGTACAGCTTGGCAGTAGAGGCACTGAGCAGGAAAACCTCAGTACAATTACAGTGCTTATCACACCTTGCCCTGAACCAGTAAATAGGAAGAACCACGGAAGCAACCATGAGTTGCACTTTTTAAAAAATTTAATAGGCTATATTTTATCAGTACAGTTTTAGGCTCACAGCATGACTGGGAGGAGATTAGAGGGGAGGCCTATCCATCTCTTATTCCTACATGTGTATAACTGTCCCTGCTATTGAGGTCTCTCATCAAAGTGGTAACATTTGTTGTAAGGAACACATCAGTATCACTCCAAGTCCATAGTATGCATTAGAGTCCCCTCTTGATGTGTACATTTCATAGGTTTATAAAAAATATATAATGATATGTATCCATTAGTATCATATCAGATGGAGCTTCACTGCTCTAAAAATCCTTTGTGCTCTACCTATTCTTTACCAGCTCTCACCAGCCACAAGCAGGCACTAATCTCTCTACTGTCTTTACAGTTTTTCCTTTTCCAGAATGTGATATTTTTGGAAGCATACAAAACTTTGTCTAGATAGTTCTTAAACCTGCACACTCTACTTAGAATAAAGCTGAAATCGCATGGTTGTTTGTATGCAGGCATAGCCAAACACAAATTACAAAAGCTCTTATTGAACTATGAAAGTCCATGCCCTTGAAATCTCTGCTATGATGCCAGGTGTGGAGGCACACACCTGTAATCCCAGTACTTGGGAGGCTGAGGCAGGGGGATCAGTGTGAGTTCAAGACCAGCCAGGGCTACAAAAGTGAGCTATATATTATGGCCTGCTCAGCCTGCCCTGGGCGTGGGGCTGGGGATCAAACCGCAGTCCCAGTCCCTGCAGTTGCCTAAGCTTTCCTAAGCAAGTGCTTTAGATCACTGAACCATCTTGCCGACCCCTCAGGGCCACCCTGAACTACATAGTGAGAACCTGTCTCAAAAAGACAAAAAAAAAGTTGAAATCTCTGCTATGAAGCGGGCTCAGGAAGGTGTCACTCTGAAGATCACTTGCTTGTCTTTAAAATCTTATAGCATGTTACTTTGTTCATGCAGTGTTAAATGGATATGGAGAGAGGAAGGGGACAGCAGTGGGCCCACAGACTGGCTGCTCTTTAGCTGAATCCTACAAAGCATTTTTTAGACACAGAAGGAGAATGGGCATTCCAAGCAGCAGAAAGAGTTCACACAAAATTATAGGCAAGAAAGAATACACTATATACAAGGAACGAGAGCAACAAGGAGCAGCTTTGTGATGGATGAATAGAGCGTGGGGTGAGAGGACTGAGATGACAGGCAAGGGCTAGACTGAAATGTTCTGAATGCCACACTTTACGCTATCAACAGCAGATGCCAGTAAAGGTTACTCAGCCAAGGAAATGTGCATTCAGATTTGTCTTATAAGGTAACTCTGGCTGAGTGCAGTGATGCACACCTACAACCCCAGCTACTGTAGGGAGCGAGGCAGGACAGGAGTTTTGAAGCCCATCCTAGGTAATAGAAACATTTCTGGGACAGGGGATGCTCTGGGGAAAGGACATATTGGAATAATTATATAGCAGAAATGGTCTGCCAGAGAGACTCGGGCTGTAATTCTTCTCAGTTACACAAGAGTTTGAGAGGACAAGGTATACCCAAATAGAGATTTCTGGGAAACACCTTTTCACTACAAAGTCAGAATCTCTAGGCTGATGCCTGGTTATTTGCAAATGTTACCTGCCTATCACCAGATTCTTTTCTCAATTTGCTCAATTAAGAAACTGGAGTTAGATCTGTTCCTGATGTCCTTTCAGACTAGCTCAAAAAGAAAAGGAATTGTTTCAAGTCGAGCAACTGTTAAACTATACAGTAAGCTGTCTCTCCACATTCATGGATATGCAAATATTTGAGGGAGGGGGAGGTAAAGGAGGGTGGGACAAAACTTTTATGCAAACACCAAGTCATTTCATGTAAGGGACCTGCACATGTGAAGATTTGGTATCCTGGGGAGTCCTGGAACCAATTCCCCACAGATGGGGGCCAAGGCAGGAATCCCCACCAGTTCTGTGGTGCCAGTCAAGGCTTCTGATACCACTCTAAAAAGGCAAATCACTCTTCTGCATCGCTGCTAGCTCCTACGCTTATTTGGGCATCTCAAATTCCCTTAAAGCATTCACCGCCAATTAACAGATTGGATAAGGAGATATAAAAAAAAAATCTCAGGGGAAGAGGGAGAACTTCTTGTCTGTTTGCTTGTTAATGTTCTCACTCCATGAAGCCCCAGGAAAACCAAGCCTGCAAAGCCTGCAGAGTGCCAGGGTGTTCCGCATGAAACGCTCTGGGGCGAGTGCTTCTTTTTTTTTTTACATTTGGGTTCACCCTGCAGTTAAAGCTGACCTTGAACTCACTGTTGTAGCACACGCTGGCCTAGAATCTGCAGAGACCCTGCTACCTTAGCCTCCGGAGCGCTGAAATTACAGTCGGGTGCCACTATGCCTACCCTGAGTACCTTCCCTTAAGACATAAAGTGGATAAACTGAAACTCCCCGAAACCATACAGAGGAGAACTGGACAGAGAATGGAGAGATTGAGCCTTTCAAATATTGTTCATTCATCACCTACACTGGGCCACACTCAAGAGCCCATCTCGTTTCCGGTGTCCATTCTGCTCTTCGAGAACGCAGAATTCAAATCATCTGCCTTAACTTCAGCCCCAATTCCCTAGTTTGTCAATCGAGGCGCCAGCCAGAAGTGAAAACTTTGCGAAGTCCTGCGCGTCCTGGACGCCGCAGGGACCTCATCTTCGCCCGCAAGGTCGACGCGCAGTTTCTCCACGCCCAACTTCTGCGGGGGCTAAAGAAACGCTCAGTGTCGGACCTAGAGGCGGGGAGCGACGTGGCAGCAGTCGCTCCTTTCCCCTGGCACCCGTCTCTCGGGCGGCGCTCCCCTCGCGCGGGGGTCTGCAGCTGGCAGGAAAAAGAGGGCAGGGCTGCGACTCGGGCCGAGCAAAGGCGGCGTCCATTGGCCGTGGGCGGGTGGCGGGGCGGGGCCAGGGCGGGGCCTCGGCGGGGCCGCCTCAGGGAGGGGGTGTGCACCCGGGGCAGTTTCGGGACCCAGCGCTCTGCACCTCTCGGCTCTGCGCTGCACTCTGTGCGGTGGCCCTGAGCCTGCTCTCCCGGAGCTGAGCGCCTCGGTCCCCGCGCCCCGAGGCTCCCCTGGCCCGGGCCCCGTGCGTGTGTCCTCCGCGGTGCTTTTCGCTCCCGGAGACTTTCTGTTGTTTGTTTCTTCCTCTCCCTTTGTTGCCTTGAGAGCCGGCCTTGCCACAGCCCCTCTCGAGAGTCCCGCTCGTGGAGAAGGCGGCCGCAGTTCTCCGCGCCCACCCCTCCCGTGCGCACCCCGCCGCGCCCGCGCCCGCGCCGTCTCCGGGGAGCTCGCTGCGCCGTCCTTGATGCACCCGTTCCAGTGGTGTAACGGTGAGTCCCGGGGGCCGGAGACGGGGCGCGGGCGCCGCGAAGAGGCTCGTTCTCCCCTTCCTCAGGTTTCTCCGCGGCGGGGCGACTGGGAGAGTCGCGGCGCCCCGCAGTTCTGCGCAGCGCGGAATTTGAAACGATCTGGGTCTAACTCCAGCGTCTCTGGACGCGCGACAGGCCACGGGCACGAGAGCGAGGGGTTCCCAGCCTTTGTGTGGCGACTCGGCTCTCCTGCCGGCTCCCCCTGCCTTTGTGCGCTTCAACTCTCTTCTTTGTTGTGGTGGTTGGAGAATTAAATCCGCGCTCGGGCTGGGATCTCCTAGAGGGAGCTCAAGTTCCGCGGCCTGAAACTTCGCAGGCTATTTTAAATATGTATACAATGCAGCGTGCGGGACGGAGCGCGGGGGTGGCTGCCTCTCTTCTTGGAGGTCGAGCTTGTGAAAGACTGGCGCTTTATTGAATTGTTATAACCTTGCAGTCAGCCCAGCTGCCCAGCTATCCTTGGGGTGCGGGGTTAGTCCTGCTGGAGTTCAGGGGCTCTTCCCGAGCCTTGGAGGGGACCGCATCCCCACCCCAGCCCTGCAGCAGGAACCTCGCTCCTCCTAGATGAAGCTAAATCAGGTTAGCTTACTTGGGACATTTTAGCCGCTCAGGTGATACAGATTATGTTTTGAGTCCGACATTCTCATCTGAGTTCCCTGAGGAGAGTCCAGAGCCTTAGGTACTAAACGCCACCCTCGCCTCCCTTAGAGGCCTGGAGGCTTTATCCGTTTTTCTTCTGCTCGGAGAGTTTAGAGAAGGGAGCTGGGAAGCAGCTGGCCTTATTTGTGGGGCACACGGGTGGGGGTGGGGGGGGGTGGCGAGGGGGGCGGGGCGGTTCCGTTCTTGAGGGTAGACTCCTGCCAGGTCTTGGATTAATTATTTCGAGAGGCTTTTGTTTTAAGGCAGCGTTTGGGCAGCATGTGCATGAGTGTCCTCCATCCCCCTTCTTCCTCCTTCTGCTAGTTGAGTCTAATTTCCTGAAAATGAACTAAGCTGTGTGCGATAGGCGGAAACGTGAGGGGGCAGCCGGGGCGGCTGGCTAGGAAGGACGGTGCATCCCCACGTCTGGGACGGGTTCCCGGTGGTGGGGAAGGAGAGGCAGTTCCCAGATCTACTGGTCTTTCTTGGCCCGTTTTTCTCTGACGTCATCTGCTCCCAGGCTGCCAGCCGAGATGAGACATTCTGATGTCAAGGTTTTCATAAGTTCATTGGTGAGACAATGGGACAGAAACTCGGGGAGGACTGTGGCACGGCTGTTGTTAAGGACGGACTTCTTGCTTCAGCGTCTTCTTACGCAAAGCTTGAGACTCCCGGAAGTCTTGCTGCTTTACCTTTCACTTTTTTTTTTTTTTTCTCCTTTTCTCTCCCTGGGACTGGAGATCGAAGCCAGGACCCTGCCTGTGCTAAGCAAACTCCCCGCGCTGTATTCACTCACACCCCCAGCCCTTGTCTGTGGTTCTAGTGAGGAGGCAGCACCTTCCCTGTCCCGTTGGAAAACATCTGGAACCCCTCTTATGTGAGGCTGGTATTTTCTGACCTTCCAAGGTTTAGAAGAATAACTCCATTGTTAGCTTTTGGCCAATATACTTGTTTCCCGTTTCTCCTTAATAGTATAGGTTGAGCACCTTGCATCAGAAAAGCCAAAATCTAAACGACGTCTGAAATTTTATAAGTGCTGAGCTGATACCATAAGCAAAACTCATACGGTGAATCTATTTCATGCCCCAAATTATGTAAAATATTGTGTAAATGTGACTTTAGCCTATATATATGTATAGAAATAAATGAATTTCATATTTAGATTTGTGCTGCTCCACTCCCATTATGTATTATGTAAATATGTCAGAATCCAAAGGGAAAAAAAAATCCAAAATCTGAACCACTTCTAGTCTGAAACATTTTGAGTAAGGACACGTGGGCAGTGATACAGGCAGATAGAGAGTCTCTCTTTACTGCCAAGCGTTTCCCACCAACCACGTTCCCCATAGAGTGCTGAACTCTCTGAGTCTCAGAACCCCAGGAAAAGCCTCTGTGGAACAGTAAAAGACAGCAGAGATAACCTGGACTGCTAGGGTCAAGGTGCCTGTGGGGCTCATGCTCTCTGCAGTAGTAACTGCCACAGCTTTGCAAGTTCCCAGAACAGGAGGCCAATTGAGATTCTTTGTGAGCCAACATATATCAGGATCCCACTCATGAAAGAAAGATAGGTGGAAGTGCTAAGGCAATAGGGGGTGGCTGTAGTCCTTAGAGGACCAAATGTTGCTGTGGGTGGAGGTGGGACAGAGGCCTCACTGATCCTGAGGATGCCATTTTGTAGAAGGGAAGACCTGAGCTCTCTTCCAATGTAGACTGAAAAATGTTTTCTTGGGTTTTTTTTTTTTTTTTGTTGTTGTTGTTGTTGTTGTTGTTTGTTTTTTCTTTTTTTCTGAGACAGGGTCTTACTGTATAGTTCAGGCTGGCCTTGAACTCACTGGGCAGCCTAGGCTGATCTCGAACTCAGCAATCCTCCTGTCTCAGCCTCCCGAGTGCTAGGATTACAGACTTGTGCCACCATGCCCAGTTGAAGGTTGACTCGTTAGCCATTCCAGCTTAGGTCCTTCATGGAACATTGATTTCCTTTTGGCCCACAAAGAGTAAATATTTGAGTGGGAAGTCCTGTGGAAAATAACTTACTTTCTAATTCCAGCTAGAGCCCAGAAGCAAGGCCCACCCTGATGGGTACAGCAAAGACTAATAGCTAATTCTTTCTTTAATTTCTCCTTAATCAAAAAGTCTTTTGGAACAAGGATTTCCTTTGCTTTTTGCCTTTCTCCAATGTCTAGGTCAGCATAGAAAGCAGATCCTCAACAATACATGTTAGTTGACTGGTGATTTATTCGCTGAGGTCAGTTTCTGGGCAGTTTTCCCAAACATCAATCTTCTTTCTTTAAAGCACGAGCTTTTGCCAAGGGGCCCAGGTTGTTTTGAGAAAGTGCAGTGTTATTTATCTGTTAACCTAGTGACTAAGCAAGCCAATCACAAGCCTAGGCCCTGGAGGTAGAAATCCAAATCAGTCTTGAGATTCAGGAGTGTCCGGGTTTGTTAGCACTATGTGCAGCTGATGACAAGTTTGTTCTCAGGATAGACATGTTTCTACTGTAGTGCTTTTCTTTTTCTCTGAATTTCCTTTTTCTTGCTTTTGAGACAGGCTCTTACTCTGTAGTCTAGGTTGGCCTTGAATTTGCTGTGCAGCTGAGGCTTAAGGACTTGTGATGCTTTTGCCTCAGCTTCCTGAGAAATGGCCCTGAGGTTTGTGCTACCCTTCCTGACTTGGTACTTCGCTTTTTATTTCCAACCTGATTGGATATCCAGTCAATCCTACATGCTTCCTTATCCTTAGTATCTTATCATAGTGTTTAAGACGTGTTTGAGTCAAATGAAGTTGATGTAGAAACAACCAGCCACTGTAAGACAATGAGTGAGCAAGAGCCCAAGCAACAGAGCCAGGTGGTGAGTGCTGTGGAATACAGGAAGGGGAGGCCCCTGGACTATGACCCAGACCAGGACTGGGGCATCTTACACAAGGGTGGATGAACAAAGGCAAGGAAACAAATGGTGAAAAGACTGGGTAAGGAAGACTGAGGAGCCAGGCATGGTGGTACAGTCCTGTAGTCCCAGCACTTTGTGGGGCTGAGGGAGGTTTGCAAATTTCACATAAGCCTGGGCAACTTAACAAGATTGTCACAAAAATTTTTTTTACAGGCCTGAGATGCAGCCCTGTGGTAAGACCTTGGGAGCAACCCCTAATACCAAAAAGAAAGAAAGAAAGAAAGAATGAAGAGGCTATCCCCACACGTGGTGCAGTGCTGGAGATGCAAGGGAGGAGACTGCAAGGCTGTAGCGAGCACATTCAGGAGGATGAGAAGCCAGACATGGGTTTGGAAAGCCCATGATAAACGAGTGGGAGGCTGTGTCAGACATGTGGGGTGAATGAGAGAAGGAACCAGAAACAGTGATGACATCGATGAGGAAACAGGTCGGGGATGAGTACATGAAGTAGGTTGTGGCCATAGAATAGGGCACAGTGTTAAAAGGCTTGCAGAAAGGCTAGGACAGCTGCCAGTCAGATGAGCGGATGAAGAGGAATGCGACTCACTGTGTGAGAGTCAACTTCCAGTCTTTCCAGCAGGCTTCTGCTGAGCTGTGAAAGCACTGATAATTATCAGGTAGAACTTTATGGTCTGTTTTAATGGACCCTGGCTCCTAACCAAGATGTAAGGGGAGTGCCTAGAACCCAGAGCCTGAGTGTAGAGGATGTTCTGGGGCCAGACCTTCTAGATACTTGGCTGTGGGTGGGTCATTTAATGATTGAGTCTTTCTCTCTTAGGTGGGGAAGTAACATTTTACTGTGCCCTTACAAAGACGTAATTGGAAGGCATAGCATTCCTTGTAGTCCTTGTTCTTCAAAAAGCTAAGACACAAGGATCCCTTGAGCCTAAAAGTTCCAGGCCAGCCTGGGCAACACAGAAAGACCACATCTGCTTAAAACAAAGAGCTTAAGTTGGTAGCATGCAAGCATGGTTGGGATTCATTAGGTACAATAAGTTTTATTTCATCAAGGCTTCCGCCTTTCCACACTGCCATCTTTAGCCTTTGTCTTTTAATCAGCTTCTTCTCTTTTCAGTTTCAAAGGGCTCCCATCCTTCAGGTGTCTGGGAGACAGGACAATAAGGAGACCTTTATAAGCCAGAACTTATCTTTGTTTCCTTGCCCAGAGCCTGGTCACATACCCACCTGAACACCCACTCCTGGCACAGGATTAGTGAGCATTGCAGTTCAAAGGCCAGTCAGAATCTTTCCTCAGTCCCCAGAGAAGGGATGTGTCTAGTGGTTGGCCAGTGCTTCTCCAGCTCTGCAGATCCACTGCCTGAAGGTCTTGTTGGGGCTGGCCAAGTAGTACAGTAGATTAAAGCACCTGCAAGCAGGTTCAGGGGCCAGGAGTTCCGATCCCCAGGCCTTCCATACCAGCCCCGTCCCCAGGGTGCGCTGAGGCTATAATTGAGACTGGTCATGGTGGTGCACACCTGTAATGCCAGCTCTTGGGAGGCTGTAAACAGGCAGGTCACTGTGAGTCCCGTGCAGTAGTGAAACCCTGAATACCCTGTAGACCCTCCCCTAAAATACAAAAACAAAGAAAAACAACAAAGAATAGAAGAGGTGAAGGTCTTGTTGGAATATCTGTCCTGATTCGTCCAGTCTGGGCCTGTGATTCTGCATTTCCAACATGCTCCTCAGGGGCTGCCCAGTACACCAGTGGGCTTTGAGTGGAAAGGTGCAGCTGACGGCAAGGGGCGCTGTAGCTCCCCGCCCCAGCTCCCATTTCTGCTCTCTGGAGTACCAGCCCGATCTTGAAGTGAACAATTTCTATTCTAGCCATGGCACAATCTGTCTTGTAGAGTGAGTGGCTTCTTACTGACAAATGATCTCTGCAAATGCATTTTGTAGTTTAACAGAACCCATCTCTTACACCACCATCTTCGACCCTCTAAATGTTGTTCACTTCCCTATGACTAAGTGATGCTTAGAAAAGTAGCTTCTAATAGGTGAGCATAGCTAGCCAGCCAGAAAGCTGGGTTGGAAGCCAAACAGTACACTTTCTCACCTATGTCTGTTTATTTTGTTACTGTTCTCCATGGTTTTGTATTGGGTAGAACTGGTTTTTCCATGTTCTGCTCATTGCCTGAATTCTTGCTCCCTTTAAGTACTTTGTATATTGCTCCATTTTGAAGACTGATTGAATAATTTGTCCAAGATAATGTAACCAGTAAGAGTTAACAAGCTTAAGCATCTAAATAAGTTGAGCTCAGAGCTTGTAATTGTGGCAGAAATAGTACATCATCAGCTCTAGTGGTAAATTTATTTCCTTTTCTTTCCTTTTTTTTTTTATTTTGTAAATTTCTAATACGATTTTTCCCTCTTTCTTTGCAGGGTGTTTCTGTGGCCTGGGACTGGTTAGTACCAACAAGTCCTGCTCAATGCCACCCATCAGTTTCCAAGACCTCCCGCTCAACATCTATATGGTCATCTTCGGCACAGGCATCTTTGTCTTCATGCTCAGCCTCATCTTCTGCTGCTATTTTATCAGGTTAGTGGATGCTAACCAACCTGGGGAAGTATCTCAAAGAGGGAAGAGGTCAAGAGTAGATGTCCCCCTTCATGCTAATGCACTGCTGGAAGGACATAACTTGGCCACCCCTTCTCTGGCCCTTTGGGACTTGGTAGTTCTATTTATATCAGCCTATCAAGTTGTCCCAGAGCCCAGAAGGTCACCATCCCCTCTCTTGGTCCGTTATTCTAGGGTTGCCTTGAGTACTCTGGCTGGTGACTTCCCAGCTTTCACTCTCTTGTACTCATGTCTTTCGGGCAGGAATGGATGGACATCAGTGGCTTCTTTCTTTACCCTCTTGGGAAATCCTGTCATCAGCTTTACTGATGCTGATACTGGCAAGCTAGTATCAAGAAATATTTGTCTGTTTAGTCTGGTAAGCTCTTTTTCTAAAAAAACAAGAAAAACTCTGCATGTTTGCAGTACATAATGATTACGTTCATTACAGGAAGTTGGTATGTGTACATAGCACATCTTAGTTCTTTTTAGCACATCTTAGTTCTTTTTATGTCCTCTTCCATAAACTCTTATTTTTTGAAGTGGGAAAAAAAAGGGAGTCACTTATTCTTAATTGCTTAGTGATCCAGGGAAAAACATAAGCTTGGCAAAGTTAGCCAAGCTCCAGGAATTATTTCTCTTCCTCCCACTGAATGTGGGAACTGGTGGCCATTTTCTACAAAATGTTTGGGCATGATTGGTATTTAGAGTGGAAGGCTAAGGAGATAGTTCGGTGGTCAAAGCACCTGCTTGACAAGCCCCAGGATCCAGGTTTGATCCCCAGTACCACATGCATTGTGGGCCACTGAGACCAGGCATAGCGGCACACTCCTGTAATCCCAGAACTGGGGAGGCTGAGATAGGAAGATCACTGCACAGTGAGACCTTATACCAAGTAAATAAATAAATAAACAAATAAATAGGTATGTAGAGTGGAAATCCAAGTAGTAATGTTCATACCTGGGATGTACTGTTGGTGTTGACAATTTTTACTGGTGTGGGACTCCCCTGTGTGAGAGAGGGTTGAATACCCCTGGCCCGTGGAATGTGCTAACACCCAGTCCTTGGATCCATCGTGGTAACTGTCTGCCTCCCCCACCATACATATTACCAGATGCCTGGGGAGACCTCATCTGGCATCTAGGCTAGGGGCCAACCAGATCACTTAAGAAGATTAAGGCAAAACAACTCTGTCTCCTTATGGAGATGCCCTGTTAGGTGAGTACTTCAGATAGGAAGCGGCTAGAGAGGAGACAGACATCTGTCTGTGTGTCTAAGCCTGAAAGAGCTTCCTTGAGGAAGGAGGCATCCTTTTAGGCATTGTTCCCAAGTCTATTCACTACCTTGGGCCTCTTCTTTCTCAGAACTTTGCAGAAGAGTTCCTGGGACTGGGATATATGCAGAGAAGATAGGGCTTAACTTTCCCTCTTGAACAATTGAGTATGAAGCTTGCATTTTAGCTATTAAGTGGTGATAAGGATAGACTTCTAGTATAGCTCTTTTTCTCTCCTGCTGCTCCCTTTCCCTGAACGCTAAGTTTTCTCCTTCAAACACTTCTGAGCACTCTGATCTTTCCCTGTAACTCTGGTATCATGCGACCCACTCACTTCCCAGAAGGCTAAAAATGGACACAAGCCAAACACCAGAAACTTACTTAGGATGAGTATGGGGAAGAAACTGAAAAACTAACACTTTTGGCCTCTTTACACACACACACACACACACACACAGACTCGCACAGACATAGATGCACACATGCATGCACACCCAACAACAAAAGTGATCAAGAAGTAAATCCAGAGACTCTGGCCAGGCGCCGGGTGACCAAGGTTTGTTTTTTAAATATGCCACTTGGCATGGCCTTAGATTTTCACCTACTCTTTGCCAATGACTGTCCTATGTGCCAGATGTAGTGGTCAGCATGTTTTAAACAATTTGGCTCACTTCTCTGAGCATTCCTCCAGTTTCAGTATGGCACACCATGTAAATGAAAACATTCATGCTCTGACAGTTAAGGTGGTACCCAAAGCCATCCATTGAGGCAGACGCTCAGGTGGGCCAGGCTGGGGACAATAAGCTGGCCTTCTGATTCCTTCCATATATTTGCCTTCTGTGAGTGTGCTATCTACCTTGGGAAGTAGAGGAGCCCAGTGGAATCTCTGGCCACTCCCTAATGGCTGGGCATTGAGGTCCAAGACAGGCTGGGGAATCTATGTATCACTGACTAGTTTTTCTTTACTTAGGTGGGTCAAAAGAACAGAGTAGTCACTCTGTGATGCTAAAAGCTACCCCCACTGGTGCTGCTTGGCACCACCTATCCCTTTTTCAGTAATCTGTCCCCTTTTCACCCTGCTCTCTATCCTGCAGCCTGTGCAAAGCCAGCTCAGCCTGGAGAGTTCCAGCTACAGGGGCTCAGTGGTATGTGGAATGTATGCCTATATATAGAAAGACACACAAGCGCAGAAGCCACTTCCTGTCTCTGCTTCTTGGTTTCCTCCGCAACCAAAATAGGCCCATGACCACTGCTCTTGACCTGGGGAGCTCCCAGCCAAGGCTAGCTGCCCCTCACCCCTTTTGCTCCCCTTGGAGCTGACCTCTGCTCAGCACAGGATGGAGGGGCTGCTGAAGTACAAACAGGCAGGAAAGGAACGATTATCTTCAGGATCTGCCTGCATTATTGTTTGTTCTAAGAGGGAAAAGAGGAAAAGGAGAGCCTGCTGGCAGTGGCTAGAAATGGTCTCATTGAAATCAGAGTATTTTTAGTTGCTTTGCTCAGCCAACAACTGAGAAGGCCACCTGTCCAAAGTGCCTGGCGCTCTGTGCCCAGCTGGGATTACCTAGAGGTTCTGCTTTTTGCTGATTTCCTTGCAGCCTTTTTTGGGCCCCATTTCATCATGATCTAATCCTTCCTGAGCTGAATTCTTCACACAGGACAAAGGAGCAGCTCTGATGCTCTCGTTCTGAGTGTTCTAGAGGATGCCTGGGTAAGACCATTAAAGGGAGACAGACAGGCAAGAAGGGTTAGGGTCCCCAGAGTGCTGCAAACACAGACGCACAGCACACACCATGCAAGTGTAGCCCCACAGCAGGGGAGGCAGTTGAGCCTCGAAAGATGTGTGGTACTCTCACTCCCCCAGACAGAGTTCAAAACAGATGGGAGGTAGCAGCCAGGCATAGTGGTGCACACCAGTACTCCAGAGGCTGAGGCAGAAGGCATGTTGGAGGCTAACCTGGGATGTATAGAGTCAAGGTGAGACCCTGTCTCATGCCTGCCCCCAGAAGGATACAGCTTAAAGGTACTGTTCATCTACTATGAATTTCATTGCCACAGCCACACCATACCACACACACACACACACACACACACACACACACACACACACACACACATACACACATACACCCCAGCTCTTCACCACTTCCTTATTTATATTCTCTGTGCCTCTTAATCACACAACAGTGTCTTTCTCCCGCAAAAGGCGGCCAACTTGGGTCACAGTCCTTCCTATTCCTCTCATACACAGGTCAGAAAGAGATGCACCTGCTGTGTCAAGCCTCTCAGGGTGAGGAGGCATCCTCTGCCCAGTTATGTGTGGGACAGTGGAGCCCTGGCCAAGCTGCTAGCCCAGCCCCACTGGGGCAGAAAGCACAGAGGGAAAGGAAGGAAAGGTGCAGCACTGCCCAGCCCCGTAGTGCTGGCAGGAGTCCACCTGGACCGACTTTGAGGCTCCAGGCACAGTCGTGGCCTCGTGACTTCTATCAGGAAGGGTGAGGAGTTGGCAGGCAGATCTTATCAGCCCTGCACTGAACCTCGGGCCCGGCTGGCTGTGCCTTCTGCTTCTGCTGCTTCCCCAGACCCAGGGACACTTTCAGCCTCTCTTTTGCCCACAGGGCATCTTCACACCCTTCTTGATGGCCACCGTCCAGGATGTGCATGCAGTTTTCTCTCCCATTTTTTCTATGCAAGGTCAGATGGTGAATAGTTGAGGCCTTGGGAGTCATGAGGGCTCTGTCCCAACCACTCACCGCTTCCCAGAGTGTGCAGGACAGAGACTGAGCACAGCTGTGTGCCAGTAACATTTAATCAACACTTGAGTTAGAGTTTTTTTCTCTAGTGGTGCAGATTAAACCTAAGGCCTTGAGCACGCTGGGCAAGCACTGCACCCTTGAGCTATACTCCAGCCTTATTATTCTGTCTTAAGATGGGTTCTTTTCTGTTGGTTCATTTTCATGACATGTTCTTCTGTTTTCAAATACTGAAGAATAAAAACATGTCTTAGTTTGTGAAGCCAACAAAAGCAGATAGTGAGTGAGCTGGATTTGGTCCCTACTCTACCCCTACTCTAATTTGATTGAATTTGTATAGTTTCTCCCAAAACCCAGGCCTGTGTTACACATAATCAGGGTTATCTGGGGGGTACAGCTCAGTTGGGTTCAATAGATAGAAAAAAAGAAAAAAAAACCACTAGGGATCTAGCTCAGTGTGAAGGGCCTAAATTCAATCCCCAGGGCTGCCAGGAGCAAAGGGAGGAGGGAGACAGACAGACAGACAGACTGACTGCTGAATTCAGAGTAAGTCTCTTACACTGAAATAAAAAGGCACAGAATCAGAGCATAATTATGGTGCCAGCCGCTTGCTTCAGAAACCATTGAGAGAGACGCAGGTGGAATGAAATGTGGGTCTGTCCCAAGCTCTAATTACCTTCCCAGGATGGCGTTTGGGAGCAGGTCATGTTCCGGTGGTAGAGAGGACAAGCCCTTTAATGACACAAACTGTTATTCAGATGGAGACAGTGCCGCCAGAACTATGAAGCTAATGCTTTGGAATGAAACTAGCTCTACCAAGGCTTTAGCAAATGACTCCGCTTCTCCAGGCTTCACCTTCCTCATCTACAAAGGGAAGTGTCTCCCTTTTTTAAACTGTTAGTTGGGATCAACGAGAGCACCTTTAACTGTGTGGGCATCTGAGTGTCACTGAGCAAGTCCCCAGTGGGCCATTCAACTGTTGGTCTGAAAGGCAACGTGCTGTTTTAGGTATTGAGTGGTAGGCCATGTGCAAGCTGCTGGCCTGGTGAGGAGGAGGAAACCAGGAAGGTGTTGCTGTGTGGTTTGTCTGGTAGGAAAAGGAAGTGTGTCCGTTGGTTCCCAAATGCTGTGTTCTCCCAATGGAAGGTTCCTCAGGGTCATCAGAGACATACTTCTCCTGCCATCCTGGCTTACTGGAAATATTTCTTTTAAGAATACCTGTCCAACTCTGCCCTTGCTAAGCACTGTCCACTTATCTGTGCCGGGAGTTTACCAGCTGGGACAGAACAGGGAGCACAGACAAGCTGCTTGGAGTGCTCCACGGGAGCTGTCCCAGCTGTGTGTGGCACCTGGCAATTAGCAGGAGTCCAAGTCCTTGGCCAGCTCCAGTAGCCCCGATGGGTCAGAACTAGGCCCCAGGATGCTGAGCGGCCACGTATGCTGCAACAGTAAAGTAACCAGTTCTCCGTTCTTTCTGCCCCAGCAAACTCCGGAACCAGGCACAGAGTGAACGATATGGCTATAAGGAGGTAAAGTGCCCCCTGTTTCCCTGATGTCTGTTCCTTCCAACAGCCGGTATGGTGGGGTGCCGCACAAGCTCAGGCCACTCTGTAGGGTCCCCTTGGCCTCCACTCTGGGCCTGCCTGAAGCCAGCTCCACTCCCTGTCCCTGTCCCTGAGTCAGGATTGCCTTGAGTGTCTAGGACTCCCTTCAGTGCTTGGTCCTCCCTGGGCCCTGTGGCTGGTGGCTTCAGACTCACACCTCCTCTTGGCTCCCCAGGTGGTGCTTAAAGGTGATGCCAAGAAGCTACAGCTGTATGGGGTAAGTGGCCCCAGCAGGTAAGGCAACCAGGGCCTTCCTCCTGCCTCCAGCCCCTGTAACTTTTATGAGAGTCTTTCTTGTCCCTGTCTCCGTATCTCCTTCGGCCACATAAAAGAGACTTGTCCAAGCAGGTAGTTATTATGTGGAATTCATTTTTGGAACCGGTTCTGGTAGAAACCGGGATCACAGGAGGGCTCAGGGGAGTAGTGACACCTGGGCCCCAACTTCAGTCTGCATAACTTTTAAGGGAAGGATGGCCACACTGCTCCTGCCACAGCACCCTGGGGTTAGCTTTGTGTATAGCCAACTCCTAGGCCTGATTTTTCATTATTAAATAAGGTCCTTTTATCCATGTATATGCCTGTCTACACAGACTGGGCACATGTCTAGTGTCCCTGGGCCAGTGGCTCTCTCCTGTCCCTGAAGACAGTGATGGTCAAGAACTGTAATCCAAGGAACACTGAGAAGATTTGAGCCCTTTCTGAGTCTTGTGATATGTGAGTGTATGGAGCTTGCCCTCGTGGCATAACAGAACAATGCTGGGCAGTGGTAACCTGAGGAAATAATATCACGTTAAGAGCCTTGCATGAGTATAGATGCTGTTAAGTGGAGAAGTCGGGCCTCACATATGCTGAGCACACACTTTGTTGACCTACACCTTTAGTCCTTCTCCCTACCCTTTGGTTTTTGAGATAAGATTCTACTACATAGTCCAGGCTAGATTTGAACTCACTATGTAGCCCAGGGTGGCCTTGAACTTGCAGTCCTCTTGTTTTGGTCACCTGAGTAGCCACTATGCCTGGCCACATTTTTTGCATTAAATTTTTGTTAAATAAACCTTTATAATACTTTTTAAAAAATGTAGCCTAGTACAAGGGGAAGAGGGATAAATTTATTGCTTACCTTTGGTTAATTTAAATTTAAGCAGACACATATAGTTAATGGCTATTGATGCAGTTTTGTAAAATAGGCTAAATTTCTCTGGCTGACAGAAGAGGCTAGGTTAGAGCTTAGTGTTCTTGGCTGGAGATGAAAGAGTGGAAATTGGGGTGGGTGGTGGTACTTGCCAGGCTGCTCTCACAGGCCTTTCTCTCTCTCCACAGCAGACCTGTGCTGTCTGTCTGGAGGACTTCAAGGGAAAGGATGAGCTCGGCGTGCTCCCGTGCCAACACACCTTCCACCGGAAGTACGTGGGGGTGTGATCAGGGCTGCCTGTTGGAGAAATAGTCAGGAAATGTCTTCTAGAACCTTTCCTGCCACCTCCCATCTACCACTTGCCAGTGATGCCCTAACCTCTATCCTGCCTGGAGACCAAGTCACTCAGAAGGGTGACGCTAGGGCAGGCACAGGGATGTTCTTGTTCTGAGACACAGCTGTGCGCTCACAGTATCTGGGGCAGCCGTCGGGCTCTGCCTGGAGATAACAGTCTTTTGTTCACAGGTGCCTGGTGAAGTGGCTGGAGGTCCGCTGTGTGTGCCCTATGTGCAACAAGCCCATCGCTGGCCCCACAGAAGCCACTCAGAGCATTGGGATCTTACTGGACGAGTTGGTGTGAGCGCTGTTGCTGTGCAGAGACGTGAAGACCTTTGTTCTTGGGGGGCCTAGTCCCTCTCATAGCCCCAGTGAACAGAAAGACTTGGGTGGTGACAGTCACATTCACCTGAAGGGGTGGGTGGCACAGGGCCAGTGTCCCAGACTGAGGACAAGACCAGTGACCAGTGCCCATCTTTCTGCCTCTTGACGCTGCCCCTGCCGTTCAGTACCCCTGGCCTCATCCAGCCAGACTTCAGTGCCCTGGTATGGAATGTCTTCCTGCCTTGTCTCTACTTGGGAGGGAATTGAGCCTCCACCCCTGGTGTTCCCACTAGCTAAAAGGACAACCCACAGGAGCTGGCAAGGAGAAGCTGGCTTAGTCCCACCTACAACCTCCACGCCCTTCCATACCTCCATGGGAAGTCTGGAGGGGAAAGAAGAAAAGAGCAAGAACCAGGCACCGCCCCTGGGAGTGGAGAGCAGGGACCTCTGTGAAGCAACAGTCGATGTTTACATAGGACCTGGTGAAGCAGGCTGGCCGACTGCAGGGTGAGGGGGCTGCCCCTGCCCCTGCCCCTGCCCCTGTGGGTCTGAGGTGCTATCTACCCTCCTTGCCTTCTTCCTCAGTTCATCTCGGAGCTTCCTATTTCCTGTTGGGGCTGGAGAGCTCCTCCTAGGGAAGGCCCATTACACACTCCATTGCTTCCCAGGGGCTTTTTCTAAAGGAGTAAGAGGGACCAAGGG
>PVKN010006885.1:0-27634 GCA_004027915.1 Capromys pilorides
CTTTATCTGACTGGCTGTTGCTATAAAAGCATTTCCATTTGTGAAATTTCATTAAGCCAAACACTTAGGCACATCACTATGTTCAAACGCAACAAAATAATAAAATGAAATTTTAAAAATCTCACAGCCCTTGGGTATTCAGTGTGTGTACATCATTTGAACCCTGACAACAGCCCAGGTTTATGGAGTGCCGCCTCCTGGCCCCGACGCCAGGCCTCTGTGCCGCGGCAACCCCTCAGCCACACCACGGAGCCAGTGTTAGTGCCCCTCATTCTACAGATGCAGAAACTGAGGCAATGCCCCACAGCTCCTGGTGGCCAGAGCCTGTGTCCTGGCCACACCAGGCTGGTAACCTGGCAGGTTCTCGCCTCACTGATCAAGTTCTTAGCCCCAGTGAGAGCAGACAAGGGTCCCCATCAGTACAGATGAGACAGAGATGTCAGTTCACAGCGGATGCCATCCCTGCCAAACAGGGGCGCAGCTCAGCACAGAACAGCTCCTGAGGTCAGGGGACAACTAGCCTCAGAGGAAGGCCTGCTCCCCATGCCCGGCTGACATGGCTCCCAGCTGACACGGCCCTGGCTTCAGCCAACACCTTGGTCGTCCTCCCCACCCTAGTGAATGACGCAGCCCCAGAGCCAGGCTCTCACCGTGCTGGGATCCCGAACGTCATGTTGGGAGGGATGGCAGGTGGCTCCTTCTTCTGGCGCCGGTCGTCCTGGTCACTGATGCGGATGTCGTTGAGCCTGCGGTAGAGGATGTTCTCCCGGGCAGTCACCAGGCCAGCCTTCACAGCCCCTCGGTTCATGGCGATGTAGTTCCGGGTCAGCTCGTGGGGGCAGGTGGGCTGCTGCTTGTATACATTCCAGTGCCCAATGGCTAAGGGGGTGGGGGGGACAGAGCCACGGGCAGTGTCGGGGGGAGCCAAGCACCTTGGTCTACAAAACAGTGGGGCCCCCATACCCTAGCCTGCTGGGTGTTATCCCTGCACAGCCTGGGGAGCACACAGTGGCCCAAGTGGGAGGGGCCAGGATTCTCGGGGATCCCAAGGGAGCTTGCCCATCCCACAGGGAGACTGGGCTCCGGCCCTCCATCACCACTGGGCCATCAGGGCCATCAGAGCCCCGATCTCTCCCTGCTCACAGCTGGAGTGGCCCAGAGTGCAGAGGGCCCCTTCCCAGGTGCCCTTGCTTCTTCCTTGGGCCCCAACCAGGACCCTCTTTGTTCTTGGCCAAGCCCTGGGTTCCACCACACAGCTGTCCAGACTTGGGGTCCCCAGATCTGTGCTGCAAAGCAAGGCCCCTAGCAATAACCCTGGGAAGAGTCCTGAGCCTCCCCCATCCACTCCTGAGCCCTGCACACGCGCTCACCTTCGGGGACCCCTCCATCCAGCCCCCGGATGTAGAGACCGTAGTTGAACTCCACACCGGGCAGGCTGCAGCTCCTTTCACGGGGTTTGCCAAGCTCCGCCTGTAGGACAAAGGGCAAAGGTGAAGGGTGTTATCTCAGCCCTTTTGGGGGTACCAGGACAGGGGTCAGCCTGCAGGTGGGACAGCAGCAGCAGCAGCAGCGTGTGACCAGCTCAAGAAGTGCACCTGGGAGCCACACGAGGGAGAGAGGACCTCTTCCCTGCTCTTCCTTTCTACCAGGGTGGGGACACAGTGACAGCGCCCACTGCTGCCCTTTGGACTGCAAGCCCTACCTACTGGGTCTTTGGTCAACCCTTCTTCAAGCCATGGAAGGAAACGGCTATTTTATGAATGTGGGGCATCTCCCCTGGGGTGGCTGAACCACAGTGACCCTAGATCTGGGGGAGGGGGGTCCACCCCACAGGTGCTGAAAGCACATCTGAATTCTACTCCCAGACCCAACATCCACTTCCTCTCTGCCACCTGGAGACACTTGTCACACAGGAGGAGGTGGCAGAGCTGGGATTCGAACCTTGGCCCTGTTTGCAGCCCACACTCAGTTCCATGGACTAAATAAGCGTGAATGAGCCTCGGTTTCCATGGGGAAGGGTGGGGTGCCTGGACTCAGGCAGCGCTTGGGCAGCAGGATCTCCCAGGATGGCCCCTCCGGCCCCACCTAAGGCCGCCCTATGTCTGGCGGGTTTCAGCTGCACATCTGCTGTCTCCTCCTCACAAGGGCCACGGTCCACACCTGCACCCTCCAGCCCCACCCCTGCAGCTCCATCCCTCCCATCTCACAGTCCCTGTCCAGCCTCAGCTTCCCCAGGGCCCTTTACCCTGAGCCTGCCCCGCCCCTTCTTCAGGCCACGCCTCTTCCTGACCGATGGGGGAGGGATGCCCCCATCCCATCGGGGCTCAGATGCCCATGCCCTCCTCTGAAAGCCAGCTGTTCTGCTCTGTTCATCTGGGGCTTGGAAATTAAGCGATCGTCCACATTTCCAAGATGCCCACGCTGGACCACCTCACTGGGGTTATGAACCTTACACAGCTGGAGCCGTGGTTTCCATTGCCACAGCCTCTATAGCAGGTGCACTGTAAAAGCCTCCTCCTTTGAGCAGGTGTCTCGGGTCAGCGTGGGTCCCCACAAGCCTCCTTGTTCCCCCAGACTGTGTCGTGTACTCTGCCTGCCTTTCAAGTTCATGGGAACATGAAGGGGATTTGTGGTTATAGGAGCTGGGACAGGTGAAGGAACAAACAGCGGGGAAGGGCGGCCAGGGAAGTGTCCTTGCGGGAGATGATACGACTGTTCTACAGGTGATCGTGGGGAGCACAATGACAGAGGCTTGTAATCCCAGAACGGGGGGGGGGCGGTGCTCAGGCAGGAGGATGGCAAGTTCAAGCCCAGCCTGGGTAAGTTAAGCAATTTAGTAATAGCCTATCTGAAAATATGAAACCCATTCGCTGAGGGTGTAGCTCAGTGCAAAGGCCCTGGGTCATATTCCCAGTCCCCAAAAAAAAAAAAAAAAGCACAGTTGATTGTGATGATAGCTACACAACTCTGTGACCATATTAAAGCCCAACAAGGGGCTGGGGAGATAGCTCAGTAGAATAAGCGCTTGCCTGGCAAGTGCAAAGGTCTGAGTTCAAACCCTGGTTCTGCCAATAAATAAGTAAATAAATAAATAAATATTAAGGCCCAACAAGTTGTACCTCTAAGTGGGTGAATCGCACCGTGTGTGAATTACATCTCAAGCAAACCCACTAGAACATCCCAGAGTAGCTTGACTGGGTCGGCTTCACGTCTGCCTGCCCCGAGGAGACCACGTGCTCCATGAGGACAGCGATCTGACCTTCATCAAGTTTTCTGCCGTACTGGAGACAGGACCCAGGGGCGCTCCACCACAGATCTACTCTCCAGCGCTTCTTAGTTTTGATTTGACACAGGGTATACCTACGTGGCCCAAATTGGCTTTGAACTTTAGATATTCCTGCCTCAGCCTCTTCTGTAGCTAGGATTACAATAGATATATACCACCTGCTTAGTTAGCTACTTATTAACTTTTAAAATTACCTTTCTAAAATTCGATTTTATATTTTGGAGCAGTCTTAGGTTCATAGAAAAGTTGAACGAAAGGCACGGAGATTTCGAACATACTCCAGTAGTCTTGATTCTTACCTTTCGTTTCCTGGAGCTCAGGGTAGAATAGATGCTAGTAAGTGGACTGAGGGAAAGATGGAAGGAACAAAGAAGGGAAACGAAGGAAGGGAAGGAAAGAAGGGAGGGAGGGAAGGAGGAGGGCAAGCAGGCCGCCTTGCTGTCTCGGTTCAGACTCCCCGAGCCCCTCACCATACCCGGAGGGCTTACACCATCATCATCATCAACGCATACCTCCTCATACATAAGAGGGGATGGAAGCAACCCACTCATCCCCTGCTCAGAAGGGCACTAATCCCATGGCAGGGCTCCATCCTCGTGACCAAAACACCTCCAGGCCCTACCTCCTAACACCATCTCACTGGAGTAAGGGTTTTAGCATGAGTCTGGAGGAAACACTGGACAGCCCAGAACTGCACACTTGGAGACCCCAGGCTCTCCACACTCAGCCAATCTCTCTGGTCTCCTGTCTCACGGCAGGTGCGAGGCCCCTGCTGGTTGCTCTGTTTTGGTGTCCTTCCACAGGCCTAGCCTGGAGCCGCAGGCAGGGCTCTGGCCTCTTATTTGTTTATGATGATGATGCAATAATCCAGTCTCTGGCGACTGCTGGGGAAGTTAATTAAAATGTGACTTCTCTGGGAGAGGCCCCGCGGCCTCTGGGCAGGCACAGGTGGGCAGCCTTCCAGCTGGCGGAGAGGGAGAGACAGACTCCGGAGCTGGCACCACCCTCCAGGGGGGCCGGGAAGCAGGCAGGGACCTTGCTCTCCGGGCTCTTCAGACTGGTGGCCTGGGAGTCGGGAACTGCTGAAGACTGGAGCTGTGCGGACTCATCCCAGCCAGAGGCCTCCTCAGGCCTCCTCTCCATAAATATCTTGTTACAGTGTAGCGGGCTCCGTGCTGGCAGTTCTAAGGCAAGCGAGGTAGACACAGCTCTCATGAAATTCACTGTTTTGCAAAGAAAACCTGCATCAGCTGAAGAGAGTGGAGGGTGCCAGGGCGTGTGACAGGCGCTGCGGAGTCCCCGCTCTGTCACTGGAGTCCACACAGTGAGAGACGGTATTTGCAGAGCACCTATCTGGCAGAAGACTTGTAGCTGTCGTATGTAAAGAGCAGCCAAGAGTCAGTAAGAAAGGGCAGGCTCCTCCCGAGCAACATGAGCAAGAGCTGGACAGGCCCTTCACTAAAAGGACGTCCAGTGGCCAAGACCCACATGACAAGGTGCCCGACCTCAAGGAAACACCGAAATAGCAGCTCACAGTCCAGAGTTCTCAAGGAGGGCTTGGAGGAACTGGGAGACTGTGGCCTCTGTGCTCCCCGCCAGACACCACCAGCCATGGCTGTGCACACCCCAAAACCTGGGAGAATGATCCCAACAACTCCACTTATAATAGGCAGCCCCAGAAACGCAAATTCCCAGCACTTGGGACGGGGGAGGTTGTGCACAGGAAGGCATATGCCAATGGGCGGTCTTTACGGGGCGAGATTTTTGTCTCCTGGGGACATGTGACCACATGCAGACCCTTCTGGGAAGGGCACTGACCTTTATCTGGTGGGTGGATAGAGGCCAGAGACCCTGCTCCCCGCCCACGGCACACGAGAGACCCGCAATAGTCTGCAAGGTAGTGACCAACCCCAGGCACCCTCAGCACGACCATACGCACCGCTGTCCTGCAGTGGGGTGACGCAAGCCAGGCTCCGCCCACAGCTCCTCCCTCTGCAGGAAGTCAGACCTGGCACGCGCTCCTCAGGTTTGGGAAGTCAGGGGTGCAGGGCGCTGAATGAGCGATAAAGTGAAGCTGCATCGGGGCCTTCGGGACACTGACCCCCATCATGCAGAGTGATGTCTCTGTTGTGCCCACTTCGTAGATGAGGAAACAGAGGCCTTGGGCCTTGTGTGCTCAGGGCTGGGGAAGCAACGGTTGTCTCCATTCTGTGCTTAGCATGCACTGCCTGGGGCGGTGGCTGCCTTCTCAGGCGCCAGGCCTCTCCCTGCAGCCGGAGTTCGCTCCTGCTGAGGCACGTGGTGCGCACGCCAAGTCCCTGCATGACTTGCGTGGGTGTGCAGCGCAGGCCTTAGCCACCTTTATCACTAAGAAGCCACAGCCCGCAGCTTAACGCAGATTTATCTTGGCTCAGACGTAGACGTCACAAGCCCCACCTTGGAGGAGCCACGTCCGCATCACTGGCTCTGAAGCAGCCTGCGAAGGGCGGGGTTAATGCAACCAGGCCACACTCTGGAGACACGACTCCAACCAGGCCCCGCCTCCAACCAGGCTCCGCCCCCAATCAGGCCCCGCCTCCAACCAGGCTCCACCCCCAAGCAGGCCCCACCTCCAGCGCCAGCCATAGCAGTCCCACAATCCCAAGGAACACCTCCCAAAGCTCCTCTCGTGAGCGCCATCTAGACATGAAGCACAACAGTCTCATTCCCAGGGCAGCCCGGCCAAGGTCCCTGTCCGACAGCCAGAGAAGCTGGGGGTGTGGGAAGAGCTGTCAGTGGGAAAACCCTCTCTACACACAACAGCTAGGTCTTGCCTGGATCTGGGGACAGTGGCCAGGAAAAGAAAGATACAGGGTCTTGGACGGACATTTCGGGGAGAACCGAGAATCTCTGGCGAGGATTCCAGAGGCCAATGGGGAGGACAGGAGCCAGAATGTGCAGAGGCTTCAGGGGAGCAGGTTTTGTCGGGGGGACCCTGGGGCCTGTTGGGACCTGAGGCGACAGCAGGTCTGGGTGTTTCTGGGATCTGTGACGGTGCCTCAGTCTGACACACAGGTTCACGGGAACTACTGGCCCTGAGGTTCTAGACGTGGGCAGGCAGCTTGTGACAGCTGCCTGAGATCAGCGGCCACCAATCAGCAGAAGGACACTGAAGCCTGAGGATACTTGGGTTTCCGTGGCAAGCCGTCTACCAGACAGATGGGATTAGCCACAGGTCTCAGCCACCCAGGTCACCAATCAGCCTGCCCATCCGCCCAGGACAGGTGGGAAGCGCCCTTGCAGGTACAGTGAGGATCTCCCAGCCAGCACTTGGGCTGGGCTGTGCAAAGGTCCTGGGGCAGACGGCCCACAGGAGCTATGGGGTCGCCCAGAGCGCGGGTGTCCCCGCTCCCCACCGTGATGCCTGACAGCCAGCAGAAAGTAAAGAAGAAAGAGAATAGCATGTACTGTGTCCCTCCCACACCAGAACAGCTGGTGCCTGGGGACTTCCTTAGCAGCTGTTGTAGTTTGGGGTCTTCCAGGGGGAACAATTTCATATGGGGCACATAGGTTATAGAATTATTTTATGATAATCACCCAAATAATCATATACAAAAAGAGTGCAGGAAATCTGTCCACACACTGACCAAAGAAGCCATCTGAGGGCCCGGAGTCCATGGCAATGTCCCGCATGCATCCAGCTAAGGACCTACAGCCCAGGCAGTGCCTCCCACGAGTCCAGCTGGAGGCCTGGAGCCCACGACAATGCCCCACGCAGGCCCATTGCACAGATCTGGGCCAACAAGGCCCCAGAGCCTGTGCCAGCGGAACGAAGGACCTGTGCCAGCAGCTGAGGGATCTGCGCTGGGGCCAGGAAGCGATGCTCAAGGTGAGGACCAGAGCTCCCTGGGAAGTCCCACAGCCGTCCTCAGCGACAGTGAGGTCCTAAGCTCTTCCCGCAGTGACTGCCTGAGTCCCCGTCAGGAAAGCCAACACCACAGGCTTCTCCAGGAGACTGAGCTGTGCCCCATCTTCCCCTCCGGAGCCAGGAAGCAACACTCACAGCAAAGGGCCAGAGCTCCCCCAAAATGAGCCGTAACCAACCAAGCTGGTCTAGTTCAGCGGGGGGCACAACGCTCCCCCACGGCCACGGCGGCCCTCTGCTCGGCGCGCTAAGCGTGTGCCCAGAGCTCTCCGTGCTCCTCCGGCTCCCGTAGGGGGCAGGTTTCCCATTTTATGGCTGGGGAAACTGAAGCTCACAGAGGTCCCCCCACACTTGCTCAGGGCCATCCGGGCAGCAGAAGGACCGGCCAGGGCTCTATGTGCCTCCCTCAGACCCTCGCCTCCCACCACAACTCCGCAAGGGAGACGTCGTTGTCCCCACTGCACAGGCAGGACAGCGAGGCCCGGAAGGCAAAGTGCTCAGGATGCCCCGGCCTCGAGCCTCCTTGCGTTCAGCACGTCTTCGGGAGAGTTCTGCAGGTTTCGCACTCAACGTCCTCGCCGTCTCCGTCTTGCAAGAGCGTGCCTTGGTCGTGTGGGACCCAAGGGCCACTTCAGCGTGGCTCACCCGCCCATGGGAATCCCTTGCCCCAGGGTGCAGAAACAAAGGGTGGGCGCCAAATCCCCGCTCCAGCCTGGCCACCCACCCCTCCCAGCTCCTCCCTCAGACAGCGCTTTTCCCCTAGTTTGCTCTCGCCGAGTGGCTTGGCTGGAGCACAGCTCTGGATGACAGCTGTCCCCACCAGCAGACAGCTTCATTAAACCTGATTAAGATGTCATCCCTCTCTGCCTTATTTCCCATCTCTCCACTCTAATTAAAACCATCTCTCCCCATGTCCCAGGGGGTCCTGAAGTTCTCCGGGCTCCTTCTGGAGCAGCGGCTCCCTCCACTTCTGGACAGGAGGGACCCGGCTGGGAACCTGCCGTGGAGGCCGCCGGCGGCAGGCAACCCAGGGCGGGCGGAGGCATGCGCCGCCAGCGGCATTCCCTCCTGCTTTGTGGGGAAGGTGCCTGGAACAAAGGCCTGCAGCCTGGAGCCTTGGGAAGGCCCTTTGCAGGGGCTGTGTCTCCCAAGCACATGACCTAGCCACGTGACTCCAGTGGAACCAAGCCCCACCCTCAGAGGGACTCCGTGTCCCACCCAATGAGTGAAACCAGTCAGCTTGGTTGCTTAGACGGCTCAAGCCAGAGCTTGCTGTGGACTAATGGACCAATGACCTTCCCCCAATGCCAGCCTCAGGTGCCCACCATCAAGAGCGAGCCCTCAGGCGCCCTGCCACCTCCACCCCCGGTGACAGGCACCACGGGCCCTCCAGCCCCTTGACTGAACTAAATGCATGTTTATGCACCGGTCGGAAAGCCGTCACTCTTTCCTGTATCCTGGTAAAGCACAGTTAGGTGGAATCCAGCCATTGCCTGGTAGTTATTAAATAAATATCTGTGTGTCGCTCCCCGCATGCACACAGATGCACAGGCGCACCGCCACGCACTCGCCTGGACAGTGCATTATTGCAAAACAATTTAAGATCCTCCAGCAGAAAGCACAATATAAATGCAAATTGTGATCGCTATTAGCATAAAGGATATTTATTTATTTCCATAACGAGAGTCTCAGATAAACAATCATGTAAAATAAGGCGAGCAGGCATCAAAGGGCGTGAGCGCTGGCTTAGAAGCCCGGGACTTTGAACCTTGTGCGTCGTCTGAGTGGCAGTTGAGCAGCGCCGAGCGATGCTAAAAAGCCACCCACGAGAGGGTCACATCCACTCATGATCAAAGGCAGATAAAACAATGTCAAGCGAGAGAAAAAGACACAGCAGGATTCAAAATTTTACGTACACTCCTTTTCCAACCATGTTAAAAACAGGAGCGAAACCAAGGAACGTGTGCGGTGTACATGTGGTTAGAGATGTCAGCTTGCCCGAGATTTCACTTTATTCACTTCCTGAGACAGGGCCTCGCTCTGCAGTCTAGGCTGGCCCCGAGCTCAGTGTAACCCAGGCTATCCTCGAACTCGCAGCGATCCTCCTGCCTCAGCCTTTCTAGTACTAGGATCACAGGGGTGCAACACACGCTCGACCAACCCTGTATGCATTAAAAAAGTTTAAAAATGGAGTCTGTGGTACGTGGGTTTTGCGCATTAACAAGTTACACACGAGGCTCTCCCAACTGCCTGTTAGAGCCCTGCGGCAGCAGGTCCACAGCCTGGGCCAAGGCGGCTGGGGGAGGGAGGAGGAGACCTGGAGGGAACCACCGAAGTCACTGTCAAGACAACAGAGCGCCCAGCTCTCGGGAGCCCCCACCCTGGGGACCCAGCTCCAGGCCACACCGTGCCTGCCTGCTGGGCCAGCCACCAGATCCAGCCCCCATCCAGCCTGAAGCCACCGCTTGGCCGCCTGCCTGGCTGCTCTCTGCCCCTCCCGGGGGCTGATGGATGGCCCAGGCGCAGTGAGGCAGTTGCGGTGACAGGGCCCTGCGTTCCCTCCCCTCCCCCTCGACAGCTTGACGCCAGGTCCTTCATTTGCATTTACATGATCTCGCTGCGCAGCTTATGAGATCGAGAGATTTATTTGCTACTTAGCTTGATGTTTGATTACACTCGGAGAAGGCGGCGGCGGGCGGCGGAGGCTCCAGGACGCATCCGCTCGCGCTGCAGCCCCTGGGGGCCCCTAACTCACAGGCAGGTTTTCGGCGGAGGGAAGTGCGCGGGAGCTAAGACCGTGACTCGGATTCTTTTTAAAGTAATAAAAAGACTGGTGTCGTCTGAGGCTCTGGAGAGACCAGAGTCCCTCCTGGGAGGTGGCTCGTGCAGGTCGCGGGGTGGGAAGTCTCCACAAGCGCTCCCGGGCGCAGGGCGCCCCGGGCCTGGGAGACGTACTTAGGGGGAATGGGAGCAAGAGCTGCTCCCAGCTGGCCCAAGGACCCAGCCCCGAGGAACCGCAGCTCCCGGGTTGCCCTGTATCCCCTGCTGGTCACGCATGCAAATGGGTGGATGCCCAGATCCCATTTGTAACTGGGGAGCGCAGTGCCCCCAGGGCCGTGGCTAAGGCCACGACGATGTGGCGGACATGGTGAGTCCCACTGAGTGGCAGCCACCTTGGGGACGCAGGAGGTAAAGCGGAGCCCCAGCTTTGCGGGAGGTGGGGCCACCCATCTGTCCCCAGCCCAGCACGCTTGGCACAGGCTCAGTGAACACCAGGCTGCGTGAAGAGGCCTCCACCCCAGACTCCAGTCGTAGCCTGGAGCCAAGCAGAACTCACATGGTGCATGCGTGGGTCTCACAGAGCACCGACAGGTGATCGAGCCCAAGGCCCCCGTGCTGGGCTGGGTTCTGGCTCCCACTGTGACCTCCAGCAAAGTTCCTGAGCCGCCAGCGCCCAGCTTCCTCACCTATGGAATGGCTTGAAATTATCAGCAACTCTGCCTGTGTTTGAAGGCCAGATAACCAACCGGCTATTAAATGAAGATATTAATTTGATAGTTCCCCAAAGAGTTAGAGAACTCTAGTATGACCAAGGAATTCTTCTCCTAGGTATATATCCAGCAGAACTGAGCACTGGGCCTCAGACGGATTCACACATGTGCACTTCCACAACAGCCGAGAGGAGGAGACCAGCTGAATGTCCACCAGTGGGTCAGAGGGCAAACCGAATGTGGTATATCTGTACGGTGGAATATTATTCAGCCATGAAAAGGAACAGACCAGCACTGATCCACGTTGCTCCATGTGTATGGAGCTGAAAACATGCCATGGGAAGGAGCTAGCCTGGTACAGAAGACCACCGGATGGATGAATCTATTTAAATGAAATAGGCACACTGGAAGAGACAGAAAGAAAGCAGAAGCCGGTGATTGCCCTGGGTTGGAAGGCGGGAGATTGGGAGCAACTGCTCATGGCTACCTGGCTTCCTTTTTGTGTGGCAAAAAAGTCATGGTATTCAAGGTCGTGGCTGAGGCACAGCACTGCGAGTCCAGCCAAAGCCCTCATCCGCACACCTACATGGGTTGCTGGTGAGCTGAACTTGAGTTTGCTGGACAGGAAGAAGAGAGAGTGCTTCCCCAGGGCGTGGTGCCGGGCCTCGCACCCCAGCCATGAGCCGGCTGCCCCCGGGTGAGAACCAGAGCCAGGGAAGGATGGGGGTGGGCCAGCAAAATGACACGCCTGCCTCGCAGGACACCATGCTTTGGAATCCAGGCTTCCCCTGGGTGGACGGGAACAGCAGAGGCCAGAGCCACGGGGTCCCGCGGCTGTGACTCAGGTCCCTGCGCCAGCGCTGGGGGCTGCCGGGTCCCTGCTGCAGCACGTGGGCTGCAGAATTCTAGGATCTTGTTTCTGTTCTAAGGCTGCTCAGGACGGATTCGGCTTCCCGGGGAGATGGCTTTGCCCTGCGTGAGCTGGTTGGTGGCCTCGCTGGCCACAGGCTGGTGCCATGGAAAGGGAGGAGGGGCCTGAGCTATGTGTCATCCCCTGGTCTGCACCGGGGACTTGGGAGGAGATAAATGACTCTCTCGGGGCTCAGAGAGGAGCTCAGGGGACCCCAGGTGGACAGGGAGGAGAGAAGTGGGGGTAGCAGGTGGCCCCAGTTCTGAACCCACGGCTGCATGCTTCCTGGGTGGGAGTCTCGTCAGACTCTTTTGATGGATGAGTTCCATGGCCTTCACTAATTAAAAAGCAGTGACAACCAAGCCACTCCGAGGCCACTGCTCTTATGTCCACCGGCTTTGGGCAGAACACATAGGTACCGGGACTGTGAGTCTATTCTGCACTGTGTGGCTTTGAGCAGGTTCTTGACCTCTCTGGTCTGTTTCCCAACATCTCCCAAGAAGTCAAACACCCTCCCCACGCCCCTCCTGGCATGATGAGATTTGGAGGTAGTGCAACAATAGGTGCCTGGCACACAGTAGGTCTGCGGCTGGGGGCTCTTGCTTTCCACCGTGAGGCCAGTCCTGCAGGAGGAAACAGCGGCCCCAAGCCTCCTTTGATGTGCAGCCGGCTGGGAGCCAGCATGCCCTGACCTGCCGAGGAACTGCAGGCAGGGGGCGGGGCCTGTCCCCCGAGGTGTGCCAGGGGCACGGGAACAGATGCCACGTCCACCTGGTCCTTGGGTCCGTTGGGCTGTCAGGGGGTCAAAGCCAGCCAGCCTGGGAGGCAGCAGATTTAAGGAGGAGGCTCCCAGGCAAAGAAAAGACCAGAAAAAAAAAAAAAAAAGAGAAAGAAGAAGAAAGCAGAGAATGATCTATGTACTTTTCAAAACTTAAAACAGAAATCAAAGGCAAACTGAACTGTTTTAAGTTTTGACAGCTGTAGGGATCATTCTGTTTGCTTTCTCTATTTATGTTTTCATATTCTTTATGGATTCATTGAAAATCGCATCATGTAATAGGGAAGAAAAATGTTCCGTGTTCCCCAGGCCCCCCGCCCCATGAATCCCCGCTCCTCCCAGAGAATGGATGAAGATGCCAGTGCGGTGACTTCTGTTTTGATGTATATTTCATAAGGCCTCATTGATTGTAAGATTTATTTCCATGTCAATAACAAAAAGTGGAATTGTAATAAATGAGACGGAGTTTAACACGGAATGGCAGCTGACCTGCTAGCACTGCAGGTAGCGGAGGCGGAGGAAGGGGGCCTGCTCCCCAGCCTGGGGTTGAGGCAGACGGAATGTCAGCTCCAAGCCTCGAGGACAGAGGACGCGGCGCCCGCGCCTGCCTCTGCGCTGCCTGAGCAGCTGCAGCGGATCCGACCTGGGCGGACGCCTTACCGGAGGACTAGGCGTTCAGGCGCTGTGGTGGGTGCCCTGCGGCTCCAGAGACAGCAGCGTGCGGGGAGGGGCCGGGACTAGCTTTCGGGAGCCCTGGGCTTCCTCCCGTCCCCAACATTGCTAACAGAACACCCACCAAACAGATGGGGACGGGAGGTGTAGGGAGTGAGTGCGTCGCTTGGACCCGGAGCTAATCCAGGATGGAGCTTTGGCCACACACAAGCTCTGTGGAACAGCACTCGGACAGGGCCACGGGAGAGGGGCAGCGCCGCCGCCTCCAGGACACAGCTAGAGAGGCCCGAGCACAGCGGGCGAGGGCAGGGGACACGCGGGCAGCCGCAGCAGGGCTTCTCACCCTCAGGAGGCACCAGGCAACGGGGCCAGCAGACAGCAGGCCACTGCCGCGTGGCTGAGCACCTGGCCTAGGCTGGTGTGAACACCAGACACGTAGGCACTCGAGCTGACAGTGGGCTTTGATTGATTGATTGATTGATTGACTGATACCAAGAATCGAACCTACCAGTAGGCTTTGGAGTTAGTGAGTCTCAGCCTGCCATGAGGAATAAGCCAGTTACCGTAGCACTGGGTGGGGCAGAGTCTTTGGCTGGGCAGGGCAACATGGGGGACCTCTGGCTCCCCACTCCAGGTTCAGTGTGAGCCCTCCCCTGCCCCTGCACCCAGCCACCAATGTCTTTCTTTCTTTCTTTCTTTCTTTCTTTCTTTCTTTCTTTCTTTCTTTCTTTTTTGGGGGGCAGGACCAAGGTTTGAACTCACAACCTTGCACTTGTCAGACAGGCACTTGTGCCATGGAGCTGTCTCCCCGGCCCCTCACCAACATCTTTCTACAGCTTGATGCAGGCCTCACGCCTTCCCTGCTCATGGGTTCCTGAGCACCCCCAGAGCCTCACTGAATGTCACCCCCTGAGGGGCCATGCTGGTGAGTGGCTGTGGTACAGCACTCGGGAGGCTGAGGCAGGAGGGGTGCAAGTTTGAACCCAGCTGGGCACCTTGCTCACTTAGCAAAACCTTGCCTCGCAAAAGGGGAGTGGGGGTGGGGGAGAGCTGGAGCCGTAGGGAGCTCCATGGAAGCCCTGGGTTCAACTCCCGGTACCAAAAAAGAAACTGCCTCTTGGAGGAAGCCCTTGGATTCTCCACCCCAATTAGAAACTCCACCCCTGCTGGGGGGACGTGGAATACTACAACCACTATGGAGATGAGAATGGAGATTTCTCAAAACATTAAAAATAAAAATTGCATTTGGCCTAGTTCTACTTCTTCTTGGTATCTTCCCCCCAAAAGTGAAATTCGTCATATTAAATAGGAATACATGCATACGCATGTTTATAGAAGCACAACTCCTAATCAGATCCCAAGCACGTCGTGTCAACCACACCTCCCTGGGGCATGCTGAGATGGTGATTGAGATTGGGCATGGTGGCACACGCTGTAATCCCAGCACTTGGAGGCTGAAAACAGGAGGATCACTATAGTCTGATCTGTGTGGTAAGACCCTGCAGACCTGTACTAAATATTAAAAAAAAAAAAAAAAGGAAGAAAGAAAATGTGGTATTTGCACACAGTGGAGTACTACAGTGCCATAAAGGATAAATATAAGCCACTTCTAGGAAAATGGACGCACTTTTAGACCATAATGTTAAGTAAATTAAATCAAACAGAGGAGCTTAAGTATCACGATTTCTCTCATATGAGAAACTCAAATTACACACAAATTAAAGAGCGAAATGAAAGCCGGTTGTCAGGAAACAGGGAGGTGGAGCTTGTGGTAACGGCAAGGGGGTGTGCAGCTGAGGAAAGGGGCTGAGGGAGGGGAACGGGAAGCAGGAATCATTGAGCCGGTGAATGGGGATACAGGCGTCGTCCCTCCTTCAACAGCTCACCCCGTCCCTGTGACCAGGTGGTCAGTGAGCCGCTGCTGAATGATGGGTCCCGTGCGGAGCGGAGGAGCAAAGCGGAACCCTGGCTGGGGGCTTCGCCGTGCGCTAGTGCGTAGCAGGTGCAGACCTGCAGTGCCGGATGGCTCGACTGGCAGCGACTGCAGGGCCGTGCTGTGGACGCCACCGCGGGTCCACACTGCTGTCCACGTTCCAGTGGGGCAAATCCACGTGCGGCTCGCAAGTCCGAGCTGTTGCTACGTACCTAGGTCTTTCAGCAAGGGCTATGACTACCCATTCCTCCGTGACGGCAGTTAATCCGTGTGGCAAATGGATACCAATAACGATATTTAAAAAAGAAGCCCCAGCCTCACCATCGGGTCTGTGTTGCTTCCGGGCCTCGTGCCCCTGGGCTCCACGGGTCACTTGAGATGCAGCCTCTTCCTCATCTGGCTCAGCCTCATGTCCACTGCGCGAGCACAGGGTAGGCCCGGCTTGTGCACTTGGTGTCGCCAGCGCCGGGCACACAGAGGCTTAGGTGACTGCGGTACGGATGGAAGGTGCTCCAGAGGCTCCAGGAGGCCGCTCTGCCCCTGCTGGGCTCCCGGGCTCAGGTCTTCAGAGTGGGTCTGGATTGGCCCCGGAACTCTCCAGGAACTGAGCCAGCAGGGCCCAGGTGGAGAAGGACCTGCGGGGCCACCACAGCCCAGGGGAAGCTGTGGAACTAGGTTTCCGTGGGCTGGAGGCTTTGGGGGAGGGCAGCCCAGGGTGGCGGCTGAGATTCCCCTCTCTCTGAGGAGCAAGCAAGGCCCCCCACCAGGGTGCCGCTGTGTTCATCACTCTGCGCATGACTCCTCATTCAGCAACAGCTCAGCGTCCCCTTTTGCACAATGGCAGAACAGAGCCACCACCAGCCTCCAGGGCGCCTCTGGCTCGGCCATTGCCCTGTGGAGCAAGTCTGCACGGAGCCATCTGGGCCCCTGTGACCACTTCCGCCTCTAGAAGATCAACTCTCCCACTTGCCGTCTGACCCTGTGACCTTGAGCGAGAACCCTGTGCTCGGGCCGACTCTGCAGTGTCCTCAGACAGTAGGTCGTGTCACGTGGTGGCCACGGCAGGAATGAGCGCCAGGTGCAGAGGGAGGTGACATCATTGTGGGTCCCCCTCCATCCACATACAGTACTCCCCAAGTGACAGGCTCACAGCCACCCTCTTGTATGTGCTCAATAAGAAGGGTCGGAGTTCCCACCACGTTCTTTGCAGTACCCCCAAAAAGCCACTTGGGGTGGGGCACCCCTGCGTTGTGGGCCCCAGTTACAATGAATGGGAGCGTTGGAACAGAATGCAGACCTTGGATAAGCCAAACTGTGCCAAGCCTGCCACCCAAAACTGCCCCCAAGGTGACCACCTGTCCCTGGGTGTGCCCACAAACAGCCACTGGCCACGCCGTGGCTTGGAAAGAGAGGACAAACTATTCCAGAAAAGAGTCCTGTCTGCTGAGCCGCTGGATCTGGGGCGAGGGGCTGCCCTGTTAATGGCTTGGCGGGTGGCCTCTTAGGGCTGCATGCCTGATGTAAAGGCTCCACATGGGTGGCGCCATGGCTGTGTGTGAAATCTGTCCTGAGGCGCTGCTCTTTGGAATTGCCACGCTCTGTACTAATCACTAAAGGATGAAGAGTGAGGGCGCCCATTACTGGAAAAGACTCCAGCCATGGCCTTGATCCAACTTATAAAACCGGCAGATCTGGGGCCCCAGAATAATTTTTTTCATTCCCCCTAACCCCGCACCCCCTTCCCCCTCAAAATCAGGAATTCGAGTCAGATGCCGACTAGGTGGTCGGAAGCGCCCACAACGGGCGGGGGACCAGCCTGTAATTACCAAAATCGAAAGAGAACAGCATTTTGTAATGAATGACAAGCTGCTGAGTGGAAATCTAATTTGGTCTAATTAAGCAGCCTTTTGTGAGGATTTGTCTTCAGATGAGAAGCAGGAGAGAAGAGATCTAAATGCAAATGAAGCCTGGCGTTTTGGTTTTAAGCAGCCCGGCAGAGCCCAGCGTCCTGGAGCCAGACCTCAGCTCCTCAGGTTAGTGTCCTCCCCCCATCCCCTGCAAGGCCACGCCCGGGGCCCTGCCTCACCCGCCCCTGGCCCCGGTGTCTGTTCACACGGGGCACGTGGCACCAGCAGAGCTTTTGCTTATTGGGAGTAAATGTTATTTTACCCAAAGTCATAAAAGCCAAGCAGGATCTCGAGCCTGTGCTCTGAGAGCTGAGCACACACCCAGCACCCTCAGGGCCGCGGAGCTGCTGGCCTGGCCCGCCCCATGTCCTGCCCCGGGAGAGGCACACGGGCGCTGTCCGTCGGAGGCCTGAGGCTGGGCCACCCCTTCAGCTGTCCACTGGCTTGGTCATCTGACCCGGTGGAGTCTCTGTCTCGCTGTTTTGACAAAGAGCATTTCAGGGTGAGCAGAGGCCGAGGCTCTGCTGATGACCACAGGCCCCGAGTTCCCTATAATTCCTGTATTGGTCAGGGTTTTACTTAGAGGAACAGGAGAGATAATGTAAGGAATGGATAATAACACTAAATATACAACGTATAAGGAATTATAAGATTGGCTTACAAGAGTGGGCCACAGAGTCAGATGAGGAAGCGTGCAGAGGGCGTCTGCACGCTCCGGACTGGAGAATTCAGTCCCGAGGTCTAAAGCTCACTGCAGTGCTCCGTGTAAGTCTCTACCCATCAGCTGATAGGTCTGCGATGGAAGACTGAAGTGTCTGTGATGGACGCTTAAGAGTCTATGATGGATGGTGAAAGATCCAAACTGGAGGCTGAAGAGTCTGCGCTGCAAGCCAGACGATGAAGTCCAGGCCAACTGCGAAGACTGAAGCTCCTCCACCTAAGTGGAAGTTCAACCCCTTCCTCAGCCTCTTTTTTATTTATTTATTTATTTATTTATTTATTTATTTATTTGTTTGCTTGTTGTGTTTGTTTATTTATTCATTTTGTGGCTGGCTCAGCTTGCCCTGGTGGTGGCGCTGGCGCAGCATGTGGTGCCGGGGATCGAACTGCAGTCCCCGCAGTTGCCTGAGCCCTCCTAAGCAGGCGCTTTAGACCACTGAACCATCTCGCCGGCCCCTCCTCAGCCTCTTTTTATGGTCTCTTTCTGCTGAGTCAGTCTGGGCTGCGGCCACCTCTGTTCCCACGAGCAGGAAGCCAAGTTGACACAATGTATCAACCGCTACCCTAGGTTCCATAATCCACAGAGAACACCCACCCAACCCAGAGGCTCCACTGTGCTCCTAGCTACAAAAGGCTCCAGGGCCTGGAGTGTCAGAGTCTCCTCCCAGGAGCTGGGCCTGGGTCCCATGACCACTGAGCTGACCCCGGGCTGCACCTCGGCTGAGGCTGTCCCCCCAGCCACCCTGGTGGAAGGGACAGAAACGCAGCCACGGGGGTAGGTGAGGAGGACAGCAGCCCACACCCAGACCCAAGGCCTCCCACCCGAGCGCCGCCTCGGTCTCCAGGTAAATGGCACAGGTCTGCACTGGTTTCACCACCCTACAAACTGGAACTGTCGGGTGAGTGAGAGGGCAGGCAGCCGAGCCCACGGTCCCCAGAGGTGAGCTGAGGGCTCCTGCCTGGTGACCACGGTCGTAGCACTCAGCAGCGCCCTTTCCCATCTGGGTTTGGTCTAAGGCCTCCATCACTCCCAGATGCCTGCCTAGGCCTTGAACGACCAGATGAGGAAGCTGGGAGGGCCGACCCAGGATGGCTGTGGGGCAGAGGGTAGTGAGGCCTGGGCCAGGCTGACCCCTGCTGGCCCCTCGCCCCTTCTTACCTGGCCACCCACTCCACTCTGTGCTGGCTGGCTGGCCTCATCCATCCCCTTTCATGGAGCTGCAGCCACCGGGCATGGCGTGGCTGGACTTGGGCATCGTCTTGCTCTCTGCCTGAGAGGTGAGTGTGCTCAGGCCCCCGCACTGCTGTCCACGACACTGGCAAGAGTGCGCACCGTGTCCCAGGCGCTTGCTGGATCTGTCGCATGGCTGGGTGAACTGATGGGTGACTGGTGCTGCAGTTTGCCTGATCAGTGCTCAGAGAGGTCGCCCACTGATCCCCAGGGACAGAGCCCGGGCACCCGGGATGCCTGAAAGGCACCTCCCAGCCTGCCCATCACCCCGGCACACAGAGAAGGCAACTGGCTGGGTAGGAGACGGTGAGGGACATCCCAAAGGCTGGACAGAAGCTGCAGCGTGACTGTCACAGCAGGACAGCCAGGAGGACTTCACGGGGTGCCTCTGGTGGCCCCCCATCTCCCCTCTTACCCTTTTCCTGTGACTAAATAACGAGTCCCAGGACTCAGTGGTTGTGCACAACAGAAACGCATCCCTGCAGGCTGGGAGCCACAAGTCTACACAGGCGCCCAGCAGGGGGGAACGGGGGGTGTACCCTGCCTCTCTGAGGCAGCCCTTGGGCCTCCTGCCCTAGGCAGCTCTGTCCCTATCTCGTTTTCCTTGGGATGCCCCCAAGACAGCAAGCTGAAGAGGCAGCGGGAGAGGCAGTATGCACCGACTGGGAATGCTGGACAGAGAGGTGTGGCCCAGCATTTTGTGGCAATTTGTCAGAAAAATCCAAACAGGACATGTGACACAGCAGGTGGGCTGGCTAGGCAGGAGAGGGTAAATGATGGGCCGGATCATGCCCAGCTATCATCTTTGACAGGAAAGAGGCAGCCACGGTTGGTCGCAGTCAGTGGTCCTGGGGTGTTATGGCCTGCGTCTGGCTGTGCCCCCAAACGCCTCTTGTGGTCATGGGGTTTTTTCAGAGGTGGCTGAATCAGGAGTGTGCGATTGATTCATAACGTAGTGCCGGGATTACGGGTCGGCGAGGCTGGAACAGCGCACTGACTGGATTCGCACTGCCCTCATCTGGATAGATTGGGTACGATAGAAGGGACAGAGACAGGTTCGTCCCTTGCTTCCCTCGGTCCTTTCCTGTCTTCTGCTACCATGAACCGTTACATGTGCCACTCTGCCTTGGAGCCAGCCAAGAATGGACTGAAATCTCTACAATCTGCAAGCTAAATAAACATTTTCACTTTGCATGCTGGGCATTTTGTCTCAGCAGTCAGAAAAATAAGTAAGACAGAATTGGGTACCAGGTACCACTTGCTGCTGTGACTGTACCTGACCATGTGGCTCCGGAGCCTCTGCAACTGGCTTGTGAGATGAGGTCGGAAAGGTCCAGAGGTGCTGGCTGCAGAGCAGAACTGGAGCACCTGTGCGGCAGATTCCGGCCCCAGCTCCGTGAGCCAGGGGGCTGGCAGAAATTCTGCTGGTGAAGACCGGATTCGGGAGGTTTCGGCTGGAGGAGCCGCTGCGTTGGCTGCTTGGCTGCAGACAATGTGTTACACCTTGGCAGAAAGGTTATCTGCATTTTGCTCATGTCCAGAGACTTTCCCTGAGCCCAAGATCGGGCTGGAAGGCTAATGAATCTTGCCGAAGAAATTTCAAGAGGTAGAGGTGGTGGCGTGGCTGTTGTTGGGGGCTTTCAGAGGCACAAGTGCCTGCCTGGCAAGTGGAAGGTCCTGAGTTTTATCCCCGGTTCCACAAAAAAAAAAAAAAAAAAAGAACCAAGAGCAATGAGGACCGCAGAATGATTTACATTGTTTTGAGTTTGGCCAGAATGGCAGCTCCAGCAAAGCTGCGAACTCCAGGATGGAGCAGAGCAGACCTTGATGGCTGAGGAAGAACGGGAGACTTGAAGACGGCCCGAGGGCGTCACAGGAACAGCAGGCCTCCGCCCCCTTCCTTTTCCCTGCACAGTTTTCATTTTTATTGAGCTCCATTCAGCAAACAGCTAACTGAGCATCTTCCCCGGGGCTCCACCGCCCCCCCCCCCAGTCTTCCAGGGCGCATCCAGCACCTGCCGACACCTCAGGCAGTGTCCACCGCTCGCTCGGACAGTCTCCTCCAGCACCTCAGTCTCCAAAGTGGTGACTTTCTCAGAGAGGACTGTGGCGGTCCCCTCCTTGCACCCGTACCAGCCAAACCCGGTCCCCTTCTTGTTGGGCACTGAGGTGGGCGAGGAAAGACCAGCTTGCTTTTGCTGGTGATCCTCAGGTCGACGTGTGCCAGACCCCAAGCCACTGAAGATGCCAGCTGCAGCAGCTTCCCCCACCGGCTTCTTGGCTTCCTCCTCCTCCGTATCTGGCCTAAATTTATCTTCAGATACAGCCACTGCTGCTGAGGAGCCAGAAACCGTGGTGACATGAGGCAACGTACCAGCTGCCCCATGAAGATGGCTGCTGCAGAGGTGAGGTCCGGTGACATTATTCTCCCTACAACTAGCAGCTGCTTCGGCATCTGCCTGGTGGTCACAGCCCTGGGAAGGCGCCCCGTGGTGAGGGAGTGGAGCTCTGAGTTGGAAGAAACAGGCTGGGTTGTCATGCGCGTGCCTGCGGCTGTCCCAGCACCACAGCGGTAAATATTAGGTGTTGTGGAGTGAGTTTTTAGAGAGTTCTTGTCAGCAAAACCCATCCCTTCGGTTGTTCTTGTGTCTGCTCCCAGAACTATCTCATCCTCGTAGACCATCTCCACAATGGTGGTGACAGTTTTCTCCGCTTTAGGGAGCTTGAACCCCTTCTTTGCAAAATTATCTTCCGAGACAGCATTCCTGCAACAGTTATCAAAAGAGAAGCCACCAACTGGGGACTCATACACCGACACAGCTGCCATCTTCCAAGGAAAGTCGACTGCACCCTTTGCAGTCTCGAAACTGCAGAAGTGGAAGACTTTGCTTTGAGAAGAAAGTTATAGAACACCAAGTTCCACAATGGTGGCCACCTAGAGAACTTGTTCCTCAAAACTGGATTCAGAGTTCTCAGCAATCCAGGCACTCAATCCCTACAGCCAAGAGAGAGGGAAGCCTGGCTACTGCTCCAGCTGGCGGCAGACCCTGGCACCCCCCATGTGGTGCCACTTTTAGGTGCATGCAGAATACAAGAGTTGTGGGGTCAGAAAGGCCTCCACTCAGATTTCAGGAAAAGGCCTGGGAGGCCAGGCAGTGTGCCCCTGAGAGGGCAGTGTGTGAAGCTCTGAGTGTGAAGCCAGAGATACAATAGAGACCCCAGAAGTTCTGAGAAGCCAGGAATGTGGCTTGTTTGAGGAAAACTGCAAGGAGGGAGCAGAGCAGGCCCAAGAGAGAGGCCAAGAGAGCAGCACTGGGAGTGCCGTAGGGCCTGAGCCACTCACGCCCTGTGGAGTTTATATCCTGCCATCCAAGATTATCTTGGATGATGTACATGTAACTGTAGGACTTAAGGGCCAGCCAGATAGCTCAGTGGATCAAAGCTGCAGGCGCAGGGGCTGGGGGCTTGATCCCCAGGCCTGCTGTGCTGGCCCCAATCCCCGGGATGCACTGAGATGGTGATTGAGACTGGGTGTGGTGGTGCACACCTGCAACCCCAGCTCTTGGGAGGCTGTAAACAGGCGAATCACTATGAGTCCAATTTAGTAGTGAGGCCCTGAACACTCTATAGACCCTTCCCTAAAAAAAAAAAAAAAAAAAAAATACACACAATAAAAGGACTTCATGTCTTCCCTGTTGGATTTTGGACTTGCTTTGGTCCTATTCCTTTGTGTCTCCCTATATGCAACTTTTGGAATGGAAATGTCTATGTAGCGCTATTGAATGCTGGGAGTATTTAACTTTCTTTTCATTTGTACAGGAGCTCACAGCTAAGAGTTTGTCTTAAGTCTCATAGAAGAATTGAAACTTGGACTTCTTAGCAAATGCTGAAATGTTAGGACTTGTTACCTCTTAGAGATGGATTCAAGGCCTTTTGCATAAAAGAATGTACATGAGCCTTTAAGGGGCCAGGGGCAGAATGTTATAGTTTGTGTCTAGATGTTCCCCCAAAGCATCATGCAGTCATGGGGGGTGTCTTAATTACTCTTCTCTTGTTGCTGGAACAAATATCTAACACTCAAAAATTGGGAAGGAAAGGTTTATTTAGCTCACAGTAACTGGAGGTTTTAGTCCATACGTAGCTGGCTGTAAGGCAGAGAGGCACCTGGCAGGAAACAGCCTTTCATGGTGGAGGACAAAGAGCTGGAGTGAGGGGAGGAGTAGCAGCAGCTCAAGCAGCTAACGGTTTTCCCCCTTACATTGAAATTGAAATTACCTGCCCCAGGGGAGGTGCAGCACCCACACCCACAATAATCAATCACAAATTCCAGAAGCTCCCCGCATGAGGCTTTGGGGGACACTTATATACAAACCATAACAGCGGGACAGGCTCTTCTGTCTCAGCAACGGGAGAACTGTAACTCAGACCTCAGGTGGTCAGTACTGCTGTTTACGAAAACTGGGCTGGTGGTCAGGACAGGAAGGGCACGAAGAGCGCCAGAGGTAGGAGTCCCGCATTCCAGGGGAAAGTGACAGGGGTCTGGGTTGGGGCAGCAACACTCAAGACCCCCCTCCTGCCCAGGGTACCCTCACAAGATGCTTGCTTGACTCTTAAGGTCTAGCGACTTGAAAGACGATGTGATGCAGAGAGAGCTGCAGGCCTGGTCATTCTTCCCGACCTGGACCCAGGTTCTTTCCTCTGCCTTACCGCCCTGGGCTCACAGAGAGGGATCAAAGTTGTCCCAAGGTCAGCAGCCCCACAGCAGGGACACAACTCGAGGACTGTGGCCAGCCTGGGTTCCCAGGCTGCGCCCAAGTGCAGACTCTTCCCAACATCAGGCCCGTGGGTGCGGTAAGCGCTCACACTGTTCTAAAATTGTCTGTTCCTAAGGTTCTTGGTGAGGTTCTTAGCGGCACTCATCCGTGGCTCTTCCTGCCTCCTGGGGAATCCTCCCCAAGTACCAGCAAACTTTGAATTTATTTTATTTTATTTTGTGGAACCAGGGATTGAGCTCAGGACCTTGCACTTGCCAGGCAGGCATTTGTGCCCCTGAGCTATCTCCCCAGCCCCACAAACCTTGATTTTAAAGGAACAAGAAGGGTTAGCAAGATAGCACAGTGGACTAAGGGCCTGCTTAGGCAAGCGCAGGGACCGGATTCAATCCCCGGTAACACATGCCGTGTCTGCCCCGCCCTCAGGCATGCCGAGCCGGCAGGCGAGTCCAGGCATGGTGGCACACGCCTGTAATCCCAGTGCTGGGAAGGCTGCAAAAGGGAGGATCATTATGAGTCTGAACGATGTAGTGAGACCCTGTACCACATATGTAAAAAAAAAAATTATTTTTTGAGGGACCAGGGTTCGAATTCATGACCTTGCACTTGCCAGGCAGGCACTTGTGCCCTGGAGCTATCTCCCCAGCCCCACATAAAACTTAAGTAAATAAACATGCAAGAAGAAGCTGTTAGGGCCATTTCCACATTTAAAACACAAAAGCCCTTCCTTGGCAAAGCGCTTGGGCCTGACCACCAGCCAACGACAAGAGCCTCTTGCCCTGGTTCATCTCTAGTCGAACAACAAAATAGTTAAAAGCTTTTGTCTAAAATGATGTTTCCTTCCTGGAAAAAGTGACCTCCAAAGAACTGATCATCTTTTCTATTCCACACCCCAGAATTCCCACAAGAAATCAAATATAATCCTCTTTAAGAAGCTTTAAATAATTTTGAGCTTTCTTATTGACTTATTAAAATGCAGCTTAAAATGCGCCTTCAATGCAATCCTTTTACAAGGGTCAGGGATATAAAAGTTGAAGGAATATGATTAGCAGGTCAGTGGGAAAGGCGTGCACAGCCAGATCCAATTCTGACTTTCAGAGCAAGCTTTCCCGGGCATCTGTGATGTCCCCAGCCCAGCCGGCTCAAGTCACAAGGGCTATTTTGCCACCCTCCACCCCTGTTTGCCACCACCCCGGTAATGTGCTAAGCATCCTTTGCAAAGGGAAACCTGCCACCACGGTGGCACTGTCCTTTGCTGCCTCCCCACAGCTCCCTCTGCAGCAGCCCTCTGGTCTTCCTGACTGAACTTTCTCAGAAAGTCTTTGTGAGCAGCTTCAAAGAGCTCAGGCACTGCTGGGGCAGCCTTTGATCCCTGAATACTTGAGCAAGGAGAACTGGGGTAAGCTGCCATCCACACCCCACTGTGGTGCGTGCAGCCCCTTCTTGGGAGGAAGGGACCTCATGTCAGAGCAGAGAAGAGCAGGTTTGAGTGACTGGACGCTCAAAGGCCTTCACGAGCGTGTGACGGTCCAACAGGAAGTCAAAGAAACCAGGAACCGCACACTTCTGGGCCAGCACCCATCCAGCGGACCACACATCTTCCCTACGCAGGCAGAAGACGCAGGACTGAGGTACACACAGATCTGAAAAGCACGACACACTTCGTTCTTAACCAGGCAAGACCATTGCACACTGCAAAGCCTCTCTTGGACCAACTGCAACGCTCGGGGACAGCTTGATACACGCAGGGCACTCTGGCTCCAGCCCTGGTGCCAGCTGGGGGTCAACAGGAAATCCAGAGGCAGAGGTCAGGGATGAAGTGTCAGCCACAGCTCCCAGTGTGAGAAGGAGCCTGCAGCACCCCAGCAGGAAGCGCCTCACTGAGCTTCGGGTTCCCAGAGGTTTGCCTCGGCCCGGAACCATTCTTTCCAGATGTAGGAAGTTACTCTGCAAAGTGTGTCATTTCAGGAGTTTGTGTCCAAGCTTAAGAGCTGTGACGGCCTGGGTTGACACCTGGGCTGTTTCCCGCCCCCGACCAAGCTACTTCACCCTTCCTTGCCTCAGTGTCCCCCATGGGGACGCCAGGTACGAATGGCCCGTCTTAGAGTTCCCGAACTGTTTTCATGAGACTCACAGAGAGCACCAGCCATGCGTCATCGCCCACCACACAAAAGTGCTGGTGTCACAGGCCCAAGCCGTAGACACACTGGGGATGCATGTGGCTCAGTGGGGTTCGCTCCCCGGTGCTGACGCCGGGCGGTTGCCCTGGTGTTGGCGCCTGCCGCGCTGTGGACACGCTCATCGCTGGGCTGGGTCCATGTCCTCTGGGGCCCCGTCACAGCCTCACCCACCCTGTAGCTGGCACACTCACCCTCCACTCAGGAGCCCCGAAGATGGCGTCCTCAGGGACTGGTCACCCGTCCTGAAACATTCCTGGGGGCCACTCCCTGCCCAGCGTCACATGTGCCCAACACTGTACTCAGGGCTGGGACAATGGGAGTCATGGGCACAGTTACCAGTCCCCAGAACTTGTGATTGTTTAAGGGACAGAGAAAGAGGCCCCGGTCATAATACAGAGTAACAGAGGGGTCATGCATGACAGGGTCTCCTACTCTGACAGATTTAGCAAATAAAATTTGCACATAAATGACAACTTTTTTCACTATAAGCAAGTCTCAAATATCATATAAGGCAGATTTAATACGATACAGTGCATACTATTGCTCCTGATTTATGTGAAACTGGAATTTGGCTGGATGTCCCGAATCTTACCTGACAACTAGGTAGGAAAGACACCAAGGAAACCTGGTCTGTCTTCAGACGTGGTGGACAGCTTTGTCGGGAATCACTTGGACCTGACTTGGTGACACATGCCTTTAGTGCTACCTTTTGGAGGCTGAGGCAGGAAGGTTGATGAACCCCGGGGCTCCAGATCAGCCAAGAAGTCTGTCTGTCTATCTGTCTATCTATCTATCTATCTATCTATCTATCTATCTATCGATCTATCTCCACTAGAAAAAATTAAATAGAAATACAATCAGCCAGTCAACTGGAGGATATTTTAAAATAAAATAAAACCCAAACTAACCATTGGAATTGTGCAGTAGCTCTGGTACATGATGGAGAGGCTGAGGAAAGAGGTTGTCTTTCAGATAAACACTATGGGTCCCTGGCAGTAAGGTGTCCCTACAAAAAGGAAACAGAAAAAGCCTGGCACCCAGGCCGGCCACGTGTCTGTCGCCAACCTCCTTAGTTGTGTTTGTGGCCCAGTGTAAGACATCACCCTCCCTGGGGAGGAAACCCGAAGCTCCCGATCCCGAATGACTCTCAGAGTGGTGTGGGGCCTGAGGTGTAGACAAGGATTGGGTGCAGGCAGGGTCCGTGTGACAGGAGGAAGTGGGGCAGGCAGGAGCTCCAGGGTGACGCTGCCGCTTCTGCTTGGTGGCTCTGATGCTTGCTGGGCATTCCCCGCGTGAGCGTGGGCAGCCACCTCCCCCTCCCCCAGGTCTGCCTGAGGGCCCTTCCCACCCCTGCCTCCACGCCGCACCTCTTCCTGGGGCTGGGGTGGCAGCTGCCAGTACCCCAGCCTTCCAGGCCGGTGGCTCCCCTATCTGATGCCTTGCTCCCCACGGCCACCTGGGAGACAGTCAGCCTCTCCTGCCGCACTTCAGGGGATACAAAAACGTCTCAATTGCTTTTCCAAGCACAAAAAGGAAAAGGCCTTCACTTACAAAATAGCACTTTCGGTGTTTTATTTATTTATTTACTTATTTGTATTTTTTAGGGAAAGGTCTACAGGGTGTTCAGGGTCTCACTACTAGATACGATTCATAGTGATCCGCCTGTTTACAGCCTCCTGAGAGCTGGGATTACAGCCACGTGACACCACACCCAGTCTCAATTGCCACCTCAGTGTGCCCCGGGGGCAGGCCTGGGAATCGAACCCCGGCCCCCGCACTTGCTTGTACTTCCAGTTTTTTTTTTTTTTTTTTTTTTTTTTTTTTTTTTTTTTTTTTTTTTTTTTTTTTTT
>PVKN010006886.1:0-27652 GCA_004027915.1 Capromys pilorides
TTCTTTTGCAGTGAATCAGTAAACTCTTAACTTTTCTATATCCCTTGACTCCTGGTAAATTCTTTCCCCATCCCCTCTACCAGCCTTGCACATTCTGCTCCTTACAAGACAACTTAAATAAACTTAGATGAGCTCACAGTAGGGGCTCAGCAGACAGTCAGCAGCACACATCACTCACTCGGCGCTTCAGCAAGCCACACGGAGGCTTGCAACTATAAACACTCATGGCTTAAATGCATCGCTCTTGGCTAAAAGCAAGCGCATCATAACCTTTTATCACTCAGTACTTGCACCACTGCAGACAACGTTTACACACTATTCCTCCTCAAGATCTAAGGCTCTACAGGCATCCAAAGAGAATGAACACACCTGACTTTTACCAGGACATAAGCATTTTGCATCCACATTACCTTGCTTTTTTCTTTCAGTACTGGGGACTGATTGTAGCCAGAGCCTTTGTATTGAGCTACACACGCCTAGTCCTTGTTTGAATTTTTATTGTGAGGTAGGCACTAAATTGCCCCAGCTGGGCTCCAGCTTTCCGTCCTGCCTCCACCTCCCAGAATGCTGAGATCCCAGCCACACACCACCATGCCCAACTTGCCTGGCCTGTTTTGTGCTTATTTCTCTTGGGTTTCCAAATCCACAAGTTCAAGCCTAAAACCTTCCCTCAAAGCTCCTGGGTCCTCACGGTATCGCACACGTAGCACCTACATAGTAAACACTTACGCAGTGTTCACCCATCCAGCTGGTGAGGGACTCGACTCTAAGACAATGGGATCTGGGAGTCTTCTAGGTTGCTCACTTAATAGACATGTTTTCTGATAGAAACTGCAGTGTTAGCCTGGCCCACGATCTTCAGGTTTGATCTTCCTTTCTTTCTAATGAGCTGGGCTGAATTCCATTCGGAAGCAGGTAAATTTGGCAGAGATTATGAGAACAGTTTTGTAACACAGTACTCAAGGTTCCTGGAGGGCTGAAACAGAAACCTGAAAATCTCTTGATAATTGCAGGTCACCTCTCCCTGTCACTGTCAATAAACTGAGTCAAGATCCTACCAAGAGGCACAGTGCCAGAGACAGAAGGTATGCAGGGGTGAATCTCACAGCAGCGAACACTAGACAGTATCACTGCTCCACGGTTTCCTAAGTAGATGGCCATGCATAAGTGACTCTGTCTCTTTGTTCCACATCTGAAGTAGATAACAATACAAACTCACCTCTCACAACTCTCATCAGGATGAAAAGAGTTAGTACATGAAAAAGTTTTTAGCTTTTAGTGCCTAATGCAAGGTAACAATAAATACTAGAGATTCAGATCCTTGATCCTTATAGTTAAACAGACAAGGCCCAGAGAAGCAAAGTGACCTCTGCCGAGTCAAAGACACAGAGAAGCAGAAATCAGCCGGAACTCAGATCCCAGGCCCTCATCCTCTTTCCTGATGTCTCCCTATAAGCAGATGCCACTGCCACTGATCCACAGGGACACTGACACATACCCTCCACTGGGACGGATCTCTTTGAGGCTCAGGATGTGCCCAGGGCTTCCACACCAACGCTGCAGGGAGGGGCCCAAGCCTCACCTCTTCATGAGGTTGCTGCAAGGGCCAAGAGATACCTGGAAAACTATCTGGCTGAGCTGAGCGTCCGCCACACTGCAGGCAGCGGTGCATTATAGCTGCGCATTATGGCTACGTAAAAAGAAAGGAGAGAAGAAAAGATGAAAATGGAAGCCCAAGGATGCTGCCTTCTCAAAGCTGGTACACATTCCAACCCCAAATGCCAAGCACAGGGCAGACTGAAATCTGGGGAAGAACAGAGGAGGCACTATCTGCGCGGGTCACCTGAAGGGTAAAACGCACTACGGACCAAGGCGGCTGCGCTCCCAAAAGAAGGCAGCGGAGGGAAGGGGAAGAACCGCCTGAGCTTCAGAGCACAATGTTTTCAGTGTTTCCTGAACCAGCAACGACTGCTTGAAGCCCTCAAGGAAGAGCATGGCCCACCCTCAACGGCTGTGTTGAGCAATAAAGCTTCTGGTCACCAGATTCAGCGAAGCTGACCTCACCAGGCCTTAGAGAATTTTCACAGCAAGCTCTGGACTGTGGGTTCCGAGGAACCCCCGCATCAGGCAACCTTACAATCCTAAAATAAGACACTTAGTAATAGAACAGAAGGTGGAAATAACCTGCCAGAAGGACGAACAGGATTCCCTGAGAATGGAAACTGTCATCTTCTACTCGCTGCACACGCACAAAGCATGACTCCAAGTGCTCAGGATGTGTGCCATCTTGTACTGAGTGGGAGCCCAAATCCAAGGGCTCCCAGTCTGCTTCCCGAGGGCTCAGCAGAGCTCCAGGCTCACGCCTCTGTGAAGGGGGCAGGTGTTCAGGAACAGACTTGCTTCCTGTTTACCTGCAGGTTTGAGAGTAGTCAACTGAGTTAACTTACGCAGTTCTAAGGGTTATGCAAATCGTTTAAGCAAAGCTCTGACTAGGGACGGGAAAGCTTTCAGACCTGGCCGCCCTCCCTTCCTCCCTCTCTCCGGCGAACCACAACACAAGTCCACGCAGGAGGGCCAAAGAACACTCCACACACACTTTGCACCCTCGGGATTATCCCACGGCGGAAATTGCTTTTCGCCGCTCTCAACCCTCAGCGCGGGCCAGGTGCAGTCGGGCTGACGGCTCGGGACGCCCCCGCCGGGACCGGAGACACCCGGACGGACGACAGGGGCGGAGGGGAAGAGAGCTCCGCAATGCGAAAGGCGGCTCCGATCGCGGCCGCTGCAGGCGGCTCTGCTTGATCGCCAGCCCCGGCACCTCGGGAGGTCGGGCGCCCAGAGAAAGACGCCCCGAGTCCCGGCCCCGGCCCCGGCCCCAGCGCGGTCTGCAGCTCCGCACCCCGCGCGGCCAGACCAGCGCTGCGGACCAGGCTGGGCGCGCTCCTTCCTGCCGCAACTGTCGCGGGGCGCGGGCTCCGCGGCGGCCTAGGGAGGGAGGGGGACAGCGAAGAGGCGGAGCAGGCGGCCCGGGAAGCACTTACATCTACCAGGAAAGCGCCTCCTCTCGAGGAAGGAAGGGAGGGCTTCCCGGCTGGAAACGCCCCGGGGATGCCCCGAGCGGAGCCGCCTCCCGACGCTCCCTCCTCCAGCCGGCTCGGGCCGATTGCCTAGCCCCGGCCGCGCAACAGGCGGAGCCCGGCGCCCTGACGGCGCCCTGACGGCGCCCTGATGGACCAGAGGGACGCGGGCCACGAGCCAAGGACGCAGAGCCCTGCGGGCAACGCCCCGAGGTGGTGCCCGCGACCTGACCACGTGGGACCGCGGCAGCACCAGGTGTAGTTCGCGGTGAAGTTGAGGGGTCGCTCGGAGGCGCCCACCGGGTACCTGTCTGGGTCGAGGCGTCCGGCTTGCTCCGCGCCGCGCTGCAGGGACCAGCCCGGCGCAGCCCGCACCGCCACCGCGGCGGCGAGGACTGGGGGCCGCGTCGCCCGTGGGTCCCGCCCGCCCGCGGGTCCCGCCCTTCAGTCGCCCCCGGTGGAGCGGGGCGGGGCTCGCGCAGTCGCCGCCCTGGCCGGTCTGCCGGCTCCCGGCGTGGGCACCGTGGGTCAGATGGCCAGGCGGCCGGCTCGAGATGCGAGGCTCTCCGGACCCGGCGCAGGCTCCAAGCACTAGCGGGAGGACGTCTCTCTGCACCTCGTTGGCTTGCCGGGTTTTTTCCTGGGAATCACGCCCCAGGACCCTAACTTGTGTAAGAAAGTGTGAAGGGATAAACAGCCCCGGTTCTTCCCGCTTTTGCCACTCCGCCGCCTGAGGACGCACTGGACGAAGAGACGGTGCGTTCTGAACGCTTACCAAGTCAGACGAGGTGCGCCACCACGTGCGCGCAAACGCGCTCCTTTCCAAGGACCAGGAGGAGGGCGTCCCAGGGAGAAGCCTGCGGCTGCGCTGGGGGCAAGCAAGGACCTCCGTGAGGGCAGCGTGTGGTCCAGAGGCATTGTTAGCCGCTCTGCGCTGAGCAGCGGAAGGCTCTGCGGGCAGCCCGGGGACCCACCCCCGCACTCCCCCGCCCGCCCCCAAACTGCAGATTTTTAAGTCCTGCAGACTTGCAATAATTCCTCAGAGCCAGCTGCTCAGAACTGTAGGCGCCCAGCGTTCCCTGGGTTCCCAACCAGTAGCACACCCTCTGCCAGATGTCTACCTCCCTCCCAGCACCTGCTGACCACCACCTCAGACCAGCGGGCCTAGCAGAACCACTCAGAGCCAAGAGTGGGCACAGGGAGGTGTATATACAAGATGAGGTGCTTTTTCGGCCTTGTGAAAGCACGCTGTGGTGTCTGTGGGTTTTTGGTTTTTATTCAATTGCAACGCACGTAGGCAGTCAGATAATGAGAAACAATACTTAAAACTTTCTTGAAGCTTCGAAGAGGAGGTAAAACTACTGTGTTGCCGGGGCTAGGCCCATAAGGCATGATCAAGGTGAGAGGTGGTCTTCTGGCCGTATGCTGGTGACTGCTGGATTCCAGCATTTTTCTTTGGCTCATGCAAGGAAAGGTGGAGATACAAGTGGCTGCAGGGCATATGCGTGGGTCCTATCACTAACCCTGAGGCTCCATGGTTTTCTTATACTTGCCTTTCCCCCTGAAAAAGGACCCAAAGCATTTGCCCACATTGCTGTTCGCAAGCTGCTGAAGAAAGTAATTCCTATATACAATAAGTCACCTTTAACCTAAGGTCTGTTTATGCTAAAAATATGTTAACATAGTACCCTTACCTTGAAAGAATGCTCGCAGACCACTCCTAGCAGTTAGCTACTTAACCATTGCAGAATCACTGAGATTTTCCCAGTGGCTCAGTATTGGCTGAGACACACATTGTTCAGAATCTCCAAGCCCTGTTTCTTTCCAGAAGGCGTCTGCAGAGTCTGCAGTGGATCCTTCTCCTGTGTCTGGTGACCCATGTGCTCAGAAGGAGGGGCCCACATAGAGGCCCTGGGGTAGTGGCTACCACAGTTGGCATGGGAGGGAAACCCTCCCCTGTAGCCTGTGAGCACCAGGTTATAGGATGGCACAGGCCAAGGCAGCTGATTAGGGATTCTTATTTTCTGACCTCTGGGCAGCTACCCAGTCTGTCAACCCTGGTCCTGTCACCTTAAGGAAAGTTCACTGTTCACAGTGTGACTGTGACCAAGTGGTACAAAAGAAAGCATGTGGCCTCCCAGAAAGCTCAGCCCTAAACATTGACCACAGCTGAATGAGGTGAGGCACATGCATGTGCACACATCCTCTATGTGTTGTCCCTTCCCTCACCCAGTGTCCATCTCCACAGCGCATGCTCTGACCTGATGAATTGCCTTTGGCCCCCCCCACACACACATATCCACTTTCCACTCCATCAAAATGTCCTCATAATGCATGATATGACAGCCTCTCCCCTCTCAACCGTGCCCAAATGACAATGTTATACTTTGGATCCGACATGTCCCCCAAAAGTCTCATGTGATTAGGAGGGTCTGAATGCTAATTTGTAAGTAAATTCGTCTGCTGATGAGCTCAGTAACTGGATGTGCTGTTAGGCTGTGAGGACAAGTTGGGGGGTGGTCACGGAGGGTTGTCCCCAGCTCTTGCCTTTTCCATCAGCTTCCTAGCTGCAATTGGGTGGCAGTGTTCTCTAGCCACACCCTTCCACTCTGTCCTTTCTGCCTGGAGGAAGCTAACCAAGGACTGAACCTTCAGAAACCATGAGACAATATAAACCTCCCCTCCACAGAATTAGCAGGTATCGGGTGCTTTGACACATCAACAGGAAAGCTGACTGCTGTGGAAAGCATCTAGGCCAGCCACAGTTAACTGTAGGGTTTGGTCACTGACCACAGCAGAGGTTTTGAAGAGGACCAACAGAATCGTCCCAGACACCTCAACCCAAGTAGTTTGTGTTCAGTCTGCCTCTGGACCACCAGGTCCCTCTGGATGCTGCCCCGTTTTCAGCCTCCCTCTTTTATTCACCTACTCACTCCATTCCCTTTCTCCACCCAAACATGTTTTTGACCTGTTTTCATCACCAAAGTCTGAAAGACAGAAAATTAGCTGGATACCCCCTCCCCAGATATAGGAAGTATTTGAGTCTTATATCTGGAAGGAAGGTGGAGACTGACGACATAGCTGTAATCATAGCCAACTTGTGTCCTGTTGATCATTCCCTATAGCAGACCAGATGTCCCTCCTGCCCTCTGACCCATGAACACCTGCAGTTCCCTGAACTCACCAGGCCATTCTAGGTCTCCTGCACACAGATTGTCCCCTAAACACAGAGCCCCATTCCTAGCCACCAAGTCCTGCTTTCTCAACAGTTGACAGGACTCTGGTGTGAGCAGGACCCTCTCTGCCAAGCTGGGTTGTGTAGCTCAGCTCTGGCTGCCTTAGCACCCCGCGCTCCCCCATCACACCTGACACTGGATCTGGATATTAGGTGCTTATCTCCGCATGGTTAACAAGCTCCTTGAGCACTGAGCCTCCGGAGTCTGTGTGTTTGTGGAGTGAAGTCATGGTGCTGCTCTGTAACATCTGCTCTTGCTGACCAGTAAATCCTTTCTTTGTATGCTACTTTTTTCTTGGTTAAAAAATAAGAATAATAAGGTATAGCATCTTTGTGTGCCAAGAAGGTCAGGATTAAATTGAGATTCATATTAAGTTTAGTGCTTCATTAGCTAGAATGCTCTTATTCTAGATTATTCCAATGAAGATTACTCTTCTTTCATGAACAAGTGTGCTTGCTTTTAACTTCCCTGTGCTATTGTTTTTTATTGCACATACCCTAAAGCTATATGGTCTTGCGTTACAAAAACTTGAATTCGACTTCACCTCTGCCCCTGATGAGCTCAGCGGTATTCCCTCCTTGGCTTGCTGTTCAGGCTTGACTATGTGATCTTCATGGGCCTTGCCAACTCTAAAAGCTTTATATTTCCATAGATAAAAGGAGACAGTGTATAAATTATTGAAGAACCCTGTGACACATCTATCCAGCCTAAGTTTCCAAGCAGGGAGGAGTCCTCTCCCTGGGTACTTGGAAATGCCCTACAGGAGCCTGAAGGATTTCCCAAGGTGAGTCCCACTGCAACCTGGCCATGCAAGGCTCTGAGCAAGCGGACTGCATGAAGCAGCCCAGCAAGGTCGTGCCTGAGAAGGCAGGCCATGAGAAGGAGGGTGTCAGAGGGCTCAGTACTTGGCCGCAGCTTGACCTTGCACCACATTTCAAGCTCTTTATACCTTTTTTCTGATGTTAGGGCTCATATGAGGCAGGTATCCCAGCAGGTGAGGAACTCCAGACTCAGCACCCTGGGTGTGACCCAGCTCTGTTCCTGCTTTTCTGTCCTTCACCCTATTTAAAAATGTCTCACACTGGGATTCACTTAAGGTTAGAGAGCTTCAGAGCAATGTGAAGGAAAGGAAAGGTCGTTTTGCCCAATTCTAGGCCTTAGCTGCTGCCCCTTGCCCTCTGCCTCATCCCTTCAGTGTGACAAAGTGACCATGGTGCTGCACTGTAACTTCTGAACTTCCATGTGTGGCTTTGATATTTGAGCCTCAAAAGATCTCGGAACCCTAACAGGTCTACTGCCCAGCCTACTCCTCTATTGGCCAAACAAGCTCACCTCACCTGACCCCCAGCCTAATGGGTCTCCCCTACCCTGTCACCCACAAAACTGCTCTGCAAACCCATCATATCTCCCCAAGGAAACCAGGACACTGCACCTACCTGTCACTGCCCAGGCTGCCACCACTGTCCCTGCAGGTTCATTGTACTCCTGAATATGACTCCACATGGCCCTGGATAGCATGATGTCCTCCTCCCCAGGGCCGAGGATGTGTCAATAGCCAACCGCTGTTGTATCATCTGTCAGGGGCCAGGGCTCCATGTTTCACCATCTCTTACTATTTTGATCAGGAGAGAGCCCTATCACAGTGGGGAGTAAACACTGATCTGAACAGATGCTTGCCTCAAAGAGAAGCAAAGTGATGCACATAGAGCAGGGTAGGAGCTCATGCAAAGAGAAAAGCAAATCGGAAGTCAGCCACAGGCAGGACGTTGGTCACATGGAAACAGAGACACTGCTGGAACTCAGGCGGCAGCCTTCTTCCATGTTTCTGAAAAGAACCCCCTCAGCTGACCACTCTCAGCATGTCCCTTGCCAAGGACAGAGAAACAAAAATGATTTCTCTTTTTCTCAGTACAGTGAGAACTCTTGTCATCATAATGGAAACAGTGGCTGCTTAGACAGGCTGCCTTCTTCCTTCCCGGGATCTGAAAGATGAGGCTGTCATAGAATAGTTTCTGCCTCCTAAATCCCCTGGAACCTAACGGAGTTGCTAAGGCTGTGGAGTTCACCGCAACTCCAGGGTGACAAACAGCTAAGCATTGGTGGCAGCAGTCTGACTTTCCCCTCAGTTCTAACATTAATGTGTATCATAAGTAACCTCACCTCCCTCTGGCCCTCAGTTTCCTGAGATGCAAAATTGGGGCTTTAAATTTATGAGTATCGCACATGCCAAGCTAGGGAAGGGGCTGTAGAGACAGCATCAAAAGATTAGGACTAAGCTGCTCCTTGAAAGAGCTCATGACTTGGTGGGTTGGTGTGGTACCACTTTCTTCTCCCCCAGACAGAGCAGTTTGGATGTCTTAGCAGGGCCACGGGTTGAGAGATAGGAGCTGCCTGCGCTGTGACAGGGAAATGTCACTTGTCAATTCCTTTTATCCCCTCTGTGTCACTAACAGAGCTCCAGTGCTTACAGGGCAACCATGTGACCAGCTAAAGGCACTGCTCATCTGCTCTTGGACTTGGTATGGTCACACCTCAGAGTCAGAAGTGAAGCCATGTGATTTGTGATGCTTCTAGATCATCTCTAAAAAGAATATTTTTAATTTCTGGAATATCAAATGGTTTTGAGCATGGTATGTATTTTCAAAACAACCATTGATGGATAAATTAGATCACTTTTTCTGTTTTAATGTTGGGTTTTTTGTTTTGTTTTTATGTATTTGGTACAGCATCTCACTACGCAGCTCAGATTCATAGTGATCCTCCTGTTTTCAGCCTCCCTAGAGCTAGAACTACAGTCTGGTGCTGTCTTGTTGGCTCCTCAGCTTTGCTGGCTGTGCACTGTGACAGGAACTTAGGCAAACACTAGGTGAAGAAAAATGGTCTGTGCTCAAGAAGAAAGCATCAGACCCAATAACTGATTGAGTGGTGCACTTTAAGAGTCTACTCCTGGGCCAGCAAAATAGCTTAGAGGAGTAAGCACCCGCTTAGGCAAGCATATGGACTGGGTTCAATCCTTAACAACACATGCCATGCTGGCCCCATCCCTAGCCACATTGAGCCACCAGGTGTGGTACCACACACCTGTAATCCCAGCGCTGGGGACACTGAAAACAGGAGGATCGTTACAAGTCTGATCCCCATAGTGAGACCCTGTACCAAAAACACTTAAAAAAGAGTCTACGCCCTAAAAACATAAACAACATAGCAGTTCCACAACTCTGGTACCCCACACACCACTGTACAACTGCATAGAGTTCTCAGTTTCCTCCCTCCTATGTTAGCCCTAAAAGTCTACCCTCAGAAACTTGTGAGCTGAGTAATTTAGTTCCCTTCAGGAATTAATGAGGAATCACCTCTGCTGCTAAGAAAACTTTGTATTCAACTCTATGTTGTCCAACATTTCCCATAAAATCCAATCCAAGTCTGCACCCCATATCCTTGATGGCTCCATCAGCTTAATACCCAGCTTCTCTTATCAATAGCAGATACCGAGGAAGGTGTGTGATCCCTCACCTTCCAAACTCCCAGAGAATTCACACACATTTTCTTTTCTCCTACTTTGCATTGTAAATTCTTAAGTCATGGAGTGTATCTAACACATTTAAAAATCTGCACTGGGGAGGAATCAGTAAGAACTCCAGAAAGCCTTTAGGCAGGGGTCATATGATAGTAACTGCAGAATTATTCATCCAAGACTGAAAGTGTATGGACACAAGCAACTGTGGCCCAGGCCCCATGCACTGACTCTTTAAGAAACAACAGAGACATCACAGTGGAGGAAAGCCTATGGATGCAGAAAAGCTTTCAGATATACTCCTTCTCTTGGGCAAGTCACAGGAGGAACACTTGCCCAAACAATGAGCAGGAGCATATATTTGACATGAGAACAAAAATCACATTTAATACAGGGACTATAAACTGGAAAACATCAAAACTCAAATTTGAGGATTTGATATAGTGATGCCAACTTTTAATCTTGCCCATTGTATAATAAAGATGACACTGATAAATACTGTGGGTTGGCACCTCTATAAAAGTGCTTAAAGTTAAAATCTGATTCTTCAAGGTAAGTATTATAGGGCTAACCAGAAAGCTCTGTGGACTAAAGCACCTGCTTAGGCAGAGCACAGCAGCCCAGGTTTGAACCCCGGCATACCATGCCAGCCCCACCCCAGGCACGCTGAGCCAGGGATTGAGACTGAGCATGATGACACATGCCTATAATTCCAGTGCTTTGAGAGACTGAAAACAGGAGGGTCACTGCAAGTCTGTGAGACCCTGTAGACTCTACTAAATACATATATATATATATATATATATATATATATATATATATATATATATATGATAAATACATAAAGTAACCATGACTATGATTGAATATCTGCCACAAAACTTGGGGTTAAAAGTTAAGGGTCATCATAATAGTATACTAAGGTGGGGTCATTAGAAGATGGTATATCTAATAATCCCAGCATTCAGGGACACTGAGGCAGGAGGATCACAAGGCTCATAAGATCAGGGAGGAGAACTTAGCAATTTAGCATGACCTTGTCCCAAAACTTGAAAAGGGTTGGGAATATAGCTTAGTGCAAAGACCTTGGCCTCATCCCCAGTTGAGAATCAGCTCCCTGTCTCTTGCTCCCCCTCTGCTACTATGTTAGAGGACCCAGTACACAAGACACTAATTTAAAAGCAGAGACTGAACCTCCTGGCACGGGGATGTCAAACTTTCTAGCCTCCAGAACTGAGAGGAATTCCTCTCTATCCTTTATGATCATCCAGTCCCATATATTTTGTTACAGCAACACAACAAACTAACAGTCACCAAGGAGCAAATTTACAGGGAGAATATCCCCTTTACAGCTTAGTGGAAAATCATGGGCTTTAGAACCATTCTGGGTTTCATCACTCGCTGCCTGTACAGAGTAGAACACGCTGAACTTTCGATCATTTATTCATTCATTTAATAAATACTGTCTGGAGACTTGTTGAGGGCTAAGTGAACTAACATAAGTTACAATGTAACCAGTATAAATTTGGAGTAAAACTAATGCATAAGTTTGTCTTGAGGTTTCTGCACTCAACTAAACACAAGAGAGTAATAAATGTGAGTTATCATCCACATTCCCTCCTGGCCCTTCCTAACCATGTTCCTTTTCTGCATATAAAGAGTAACTTTATTATAAACAAACTCCTAGTTGGACAATAAGAACATTGGTATAAATCCTAAATTCCAAGGCACACTGTCTAATCTCTCGGTGAAGTACTCAGTTAGTTGTGGTCTGGCTCAACTAAACTCTCAATAAATGCAAACCATGCTAGAGCAGAGATTGCAAATACTGACACATAATGAGGAGCAGAGTCCCTAGGCTAGAGTGCTACAGGGCAGCTCCTAAGTATCCTCTGTCCCTGATCAGAAGAGCTGCATTGGCAACTCTTCCTCCCTCCAGCCAACAAATATTTTCTCATCACTAACATTGCACCAGGCTCTCTGCACAGAACTGGGATTCCTGAATATCAACTTTAAAGACACAGGTGCACAGGTACAAATTTTTAATTGTCTTTATTTCTCTATCACTTGATTTATAGCAAGGGAAAATGATCCTGGTAATTCTAGGCAAATCTGGTGGTCTCTAGAGCTAAATTCTATTAACTCAGGATTTTGTTCTGCCCTGTTCCTCAAATATCTATGATCCGTGGATGTTTATCTCCCCAGCATGGGGTGGGTGGAGTAAGTCTTCGCAGCAGGCCCACCCCAGCCTCTATTGACACAAGATTTCCACTACTGCTGACATAGATGGTATACTTGGGGGCCACAGGCTGCTCCCTTCCACTTATCTGAACCTGGATAATAGCAAGGCCATCTCCCCAACCTGTGTGCTAATGCCTACCACAGGAGGGCAAAGATGAGAAAAATAAAGACTCCCAATCCTGGCCTGAAAAATTCCAAAATTCCAAATCACGCGACACATGTGCACCAGACCAGCTACATAACCTGCACTAACAGAGTGAATTATGAGAAGGGACATATGCCATGGAAGAAGCTGACTGACTTACTCTGTCAATGATGTTGCTAGTCAGGTGGGGGAAGACCTAATGGAAGGCGCCCCCAGAACCTGCCCTGCATTTTAAACCCCCACACCCTTGAGTGTACCAAGGCCTTAATAAACCATGCTCTGATTTTCTCACTTTTGCTCATCACGCACAGCCACCTAGGAATCTGTCCTGAGTCCCGTTGCCCATTGGAACACTTGGATCCTCACCCTTCACCCTCACTCATCCCAAGTACTCACAAGGGGCACATCGATGCATTGTTCCTTTGCCAGGCCTGACCGCTCTGCATTTTCTGTTTAACACCCATTTGCACAGTTCTTTAGTGCCCTGGCAGGTCTGGAAACCCTCAGCCCCCCTCTTACATTGCGCGGTGCGCTGCTGTGGTTCACACTCCGTGGAAAGCCAATATCACCATGGGCTTGCTGAACTTGCTGGGCTTTTGCAGTCCTGGAAGAGCTACCTGGGCATGCCACCTGCCACCTCAGAGAGCCTCCCCGCAAGCCAGAGCCTCCCAGGGGTCTGCTCTCTCAGGGCTCTCGGCTCTCCTGGCTCAGCTGTCCACACCCTCACTCCTCCAGAAGCTCGCCTCTGGGCTGGGACTCCCGGGAGGGCCATGCTGCCCTGGCTACACTGAAGAGCTCCAGATTCCCGAGATTACGCTTGCCGAGATCTAGACAACAGCCTCATTTGCCCAGCTCCAGTTCAGGCTTCAGCACGGGTGTGGAGCCCTCTAGAGCTGTGAACCAACTAAGGACCGAGAGGACAGGAAGAGGACGCGCGGGTGGGCACAGGAGCACAGGGTAGAGCAGGTGAGTTATCTAGCTCTTGCCAGTCTGCAATTCCAGAGCCCTGACACAGGCACCTTGGCTGAGAGAACAGGGTGAAGGCTCAGAAAGACAGCCTCCCTTCCCTGTCCTAGCCTGAGCAGCTAGCCAGTGCTAGCTATGCCAGAGCTTCAATAATTAATCCCTTTTTTCAGAGTCCTTGTTATGGGTTCAAAAGCCTATTGTGCAAGTCAACAGTAAAACCCTGACATTCCCTGTCTGCGTTCCATACCTACACACCCCATCTTCCCTAAGGCATCAGGGTTGCTGCCCTGAAATAAGAGGAAGATTGTGTACAAACACATGAAAGGGAAAAACATTCTAGTGAATGTTTTCAAATATTATCTTACTACATATTAATTACATAAAGTCCCTACTTTAAAGCACTTGTAGTCAATATGAAATTTTCACCAAATGCGAGCTAGGTCAATTGATTAGATCCATTATAAACTCCCAAGTTTGGCTGCAATTTGGACACACTTGCGAAGTAACTCACAGATTTAGCTCTGAATCAGACATCTGCAGGGTGAAGATCAGAGTGCAACTCAGAGGTCCCAGTCACTAATCAGACCTTATTGCCTATCAATTTGAGTTCCTGCCAACAACATTCTCATCATGACAGGAGCTCCAGCCTATATAGCCAAGGCGTCTGTCAGACAGGATTGACAGGCCAGGCATGTTGCTCCAAGAGACTTTTATTTTCTCAGCTGTATTACCACCCTGATGAAACAGTTATGTCAGTACAAACTAAGTTTGTGGATTTGCAAAAATTAACGGGATCATGAGCCAAGAGAAGGAAGTTAAGAGAGTCTGTATTAGAGATAGGAAGATGAAGAGAAGAAAGGCACCTGGTGTTCTAGGAGAAGAACATGAAAAGTGGAATTTCCTGTGGTCCTTCAGGCGAGAATGTGTTATGGGTAAGTGGAGTATGGGAATTGCTCTGTTGTTTAGTGGCTACCTGTCACCAGTGGCTCTGTGAATTTAAAATGATCAATTGAGAAAATAATAAATAAAACATCCAATTGGAAGTCAGGCCTCTCTACAGCAGTTACTTAACATTCAGGGTTTAAGAAAACTCTAATTTTAGAGAAAAATCACTTACTTTACATTCCTCACAATTTAGGAGCTTAGTAGGAATTGGCAATAACTCCTCTTAGTAAGAAGGAAACTCATTCTTGGTCCAAGGTTCTAATGTGATTGGATTTTGGGGTGTTGGAGTCTCTTAGAGATGATTTCTAGGAGGTCCTCCTTTTAGAAGAGGTTCTGTCAAAAATTGTACCAGAAAATGCCCCCCCCCCCAACTCAGCCATTTGCCCATGTAATTGTTCCTGCTCTAATACCTGTTGTTTTTGTCTCATAGCTGGTCACTAGGATACACATTGTATAAACCAATCCCCAACTGACGAGCCATTGTGTCCCTGTATTTCCTGCTTGCTTATCCCATCTAGGCCGTAGACCACCAGAGATCAGGGCCTGATAATCTGGGAATGATCCCAATCAATGCTCATCAACATAAATAAATCTGTCTCCAAATCCTGGGTGCCATTTGGGTGTTTCTGCTTACCATTGCATCTGGTGCTTCAGCCAGGAAGAATAACCATGCTGACTTTGGTCTTTGGTCACCACTCATGGCCTTTAAGGACACAGGCAGGACCTCTCCTGGCTCCCTACTCAAGCAGCTCACATGAGAACCCAAAGAGAGGAGGATACTGTCTGTCTGTCTGTTGTCGGTCTGTCTGACTGACTGCCTGATTCTAGTAAGAACCTTGGAGGCACCCCAGTTAATCTGTCAGTCTTACTCAGCTCAAGCAGAAGGAAAGTCTGATCAAAACTTGTTAGTGAGGACCACTCTGAAGGGAAGGCGGTTGGGATGTTTAACCCCCAAGTTGAATGAACGTGTGAGTTAATGGAATGCACACTCCAAGCAATAGACTACTCTGTCTGTGCACCATGGCTGGGAAGCATAGGTGGCAGTGGCTGACTGGGCCCTCACGTGTGGTTCTGTTGTGACCAACATAGGGCATAACAGAGGCCTTGTACCCTCCTTAACTAAGTCATGCCCAAATCCTCAAGAAAATAGAGCCAGATGAGCACCTGAATGGTTTCTTTCTGAGAGGCACATACCCTTTGCCTGTTGTGCATTGTTCAAGGGGACAAAACACACACGCAAAAAAGTCAGAGATGGGAGTTAATTTGTCAAAACCCACAGTCCCTACCTGTGTAAAAAAGGACTTTCACAGAGTTAAAAATGAAAACAAATCATTCCCTGCATCTCAACATGAAAAGAGGCCCATTCTTCCTAAGAATTCCCCTTGGCTACTGCTGTGGCTGCCAACACCTATAGCTTCACACCTGCTCCCAACTCATCTTCTCCCAGCCAACTGAACTTCTCAAGTGAGCCATTGCCTGCATGCAGCCATAGAGACCCTCCCCCAAAACCTTCTGCTTCATAGCTCAGCCATCCTGCTCAGGAGACACCATCCAGTGCCCACTAGAGACGACTATTGGCAATTCCTTGTGAGTTCCACATTTTGGTGAAAAAATTGGATTGTCAACCCTGACAAATCAGTTGCCATGGTCTTTCCCAAAGGTCACCTTGCTTAGAAACAACCCACTTGAGGACTTCTCAAAAACTTCAAGAAGGGGGACAAAGAGCCCATCAACTACTGTTACCCAGAAACCTGACACAAAAATCTCTTGATGTCTGTAAAAAAAAAAAAAAAAAATCTAGTCTGGTAAACAACCATACCCTATGGCTATGAGTTATAAGGACTATGAACAGTAAAATAAATAAAATAAAACCTAAGAGCTCTCAAAAGCTTTAACCTGGATCAGATGAGAATCCCTTTCATCAATCCAACAGGCTAGGCCTGACAGTGCTCCCTTTTTCAGCTGGGCCACCAGAAGCTCGCAGCACCATCATTCATACAACTAGGACCCTTGCCTCTCACCCCTTCTGCCAAGTACTAACTTGCAGCCTGGGAGGACATCTCCAATATAAGCCAGGCCCCATACCTCTTCTGGGGAGAGACCTCTTCAAGTTAGAAGCACCTGTCTCCTGTGCAACAATCCAGTCAGCCTCCCTCTTGTTTTACCCTGTACCTTCAAATTGTGCTGTTCCAAAGAAAAAGATGATGCCTCCACCACACTAAGGCAGATATTCATAATCCTGAAATTCTAAAATCTCTCCTCCCAGAGGCATGAACCAGACTTGTCTCTAGGCGTGGTCATCAACCACGCTGCCTCACCGTGACTGCTGCTGCTGTCAGGTGTCCCAGGAGGCACATACAGGCATCCAGCCACGTATAAGCCTGAGAGACTGAATCACGGTGAGACCAGCTCAAGACCCCCACACTGCCAGTGCCACCGCAGTAGCCCTCCGTGTTCTTTGCCTTAGTCTTCTGCTACCCACAGTCCATGGGTATACCTTCCTGGACCTAAAAAAAATGTGTTCTTCTGCCTTCAATTGGCTTCTCTCAGCCAGTTTGTCTTTAAATGAAAAGACCCTAGTTCTGAGGTCTAAAGCCAGATGACATGAACTCAACCTCTCAGAGGTTCAAATTTTGTTTCCTTTTTTAAAAACCACTTCTGGTTAATGAATGATATCCAACTGCCTGCTAGAAAGACATAAAAGCTTTGATGAAATATTTGGTTAAAAAAAAAAACTGGTTACAAGAAAAAAAAAAAAAAACTGCAAATTTCTTAGAGCTGCTGGCATCTATAAAATCTGGATTCCGAAGTTCACAAAAACAATGATGCTTACTCACACTATCCATCCCTGGGAGCACCCAGTGGCCTACCTGTGCAAACACTTGGATCCAGTCACTCTAAGGGCTGCCTCACCCTTTGGCCTCATGCTCTAATAGCCACTGCCCTTCTGATCAAGAAAGCTGACAAGCTTGTCTTAGGCCAAGTCCTAACCTAACAGATGCTGTTCTGGACACCACCTAATGGCAAGAACTCTTATGCAAAAATCATTGTCTGATTCTTGTGGAGATAAAACCACTCAATCCTGCCACACACCTGTCCACCTAACTGGGCCCTACAGACCTCAACTCCCTGGCACTGTCTAATAAATAGCTCTTGAACTGATCAAGCTTAAAAGTAGCCCCCCTGACAGATGCTGAGTACACCCTATTAACAGATGAAAGTAGCTGTGTTCTGAATGAAGTCCAATGGGCTAAATATGCTGTGGTCACCTTGGACAAGACTATTTTGGCTAAAACTCTCCTGTAGGGGTGATCTGCAAAGCAAACTGCTTCCGGCAGCTGTTTGGAAACTTGCCACCAATGACACAAAATAATCTGGTCCAGAGGCCTAACTCCCTCCAGGATCCAATTGACTGAAACATCAACCTCAGTTGCCAGACCCACCCCTACCATATATGTCCTGCAAGCTCAAGCCACTGAGCTGGCACCTGTACCCCTGCACCCAGCTCAGACCTCACTGTCTGTGTCACCAACTCCAACCTCCCATTCTGTACCTGTACTGAGAAGACAATCAAAGTTTGTAGGGTCCCGCTATAAAACAGTCATCCCTAGATGTGGCCTCCCCTTGATCATTGGCAATGACAGTGGGCCTGCATTTGTAGCAGAGGTAACTCAAAACCTGGACTAAATGAGAATTTCATACAAGTTTGCAACAAGTTAAAAAATCCAGCTATATATGTAGACATTCCTGCATATACATCTAGCCCAGGTACATATTAACTACCTCTACAAGTTTCAGAAATCCAACCTTAGATCTACTGGCAAATTTACCTGGACCAGACCATTCACTCTGAAGAGTGAGCACTCGAAGCCTTGCTGTGGTCACTCGGGACATTGACCAGTCCATGCATAGCTGAAACCTGAGGACGCAGTTCTCCGGTTTGCTCCATGCCTATTCCCCCTTGACTTCTGTGTCTTTTCAGGATGCTTACCGCAGTCTTTGCCTGCCCACTCCTGCTACCTGTGCTTTTTGCCTTAAACTCTATAGAAGGTTACCCAAAGAGAATAGAACAATGAATCAAGCACTTGGCCAAGATTTGATGAGCATCCAAGGCATGTTGGATACTCTGCCAGACCACATTAACTCCTTCACTATCTTTCCAGAATAATGTTACAGAATGGGTAGGCCTAACTTATGTTTCTTACTAAAAACAACGTAGGAAAAAAAAAAATCTGTGATAAGACAATTTGGGGAGCTTGGCAAGGACCCATCCTAGGATCACTGACAACCCTACCTTTAATAAACATTAAGGCTTCTAAGGAAGTCTTGTCTTAGAAGATCATATGTAAAAGATTCACTGGGGAAACTAAAAGAGGACCAAAATGTAACAGAAAATGCCCTCCCATCCAGTACGCTTCTGTTTCTTTAACTTTTTTTCTGTTTCTTTGTTGCTCAAGTAATAGTTCCTGCTGCTGTTCTAGTTCTGATGGTTCCTGTCTCTTAGAAATGGCTGATCACTGTGAAGCCCATTGTAGAAACCAGTCCCCAATCTGCCTCTGTACATCCTACTTCCTTATCTGAGATAAGCGTAGCTGGTCGGAAGTCAGGGCCTGATATTCTGGAAATCAGTCCTTATTGACAAAAAAAAAATCTGCCTCCAAATTCCGAGTGTTGTTTTGGTGTCTCTGCTTGCCATTGCAAAATGAATGCAACAAGTATAAATGCTGATGAAGTTTTAATGTTTATTAAAGGTAAGAAGAAAAGCAGAAGGATGGGGACAAACCAGGCTCGGCAGAGTGTGCTTAAGCCAAGTAAAAGTAGGAAAAGGCAAGGAAAAAATACACCCTGATATTACAGTTAAGTGGTCAAAACTAGTTCAGGTTCTGGAGTGTAACAGTGAAAGAATTTCTAATCATACACCTTATAGTGCGTAGTCCTAAGGTGAAGCTTGAGTCGACCAGCAGAGACCACCAGGCTTGACGAAAAGCAACATGACATGAAATTTGCTGTGCCTGGGTGCAGGCAGACAGGGAACAAAAAGGTGATATGTGTGCTACAGAGGAAAATTGAGCTTTTTTATAAGGTTTGGACAAGGGGGCTCTGGGTTCTCCAGTGAAGAGAAGATCTGGGCAAACGTTGTGTTAGAGTTTTCTGAATGACTGGGCACTTCAGGGGGCAAAGTCATTGGGCATCTGGTATAAATGTTTAGGTGCCTTCGGGTGTTCCTGGAGCACCAACTTCCAAGCCTTTTGTTGTCTTATGTTTACCTCTTTTAGGACAATGGAAGCAGGAATACCCATTAATATAGTGTTTACAATTGAACAGAGGAAAGGGAGTGACTCCCTTTTGCTTCTACAGTTAAGCTGGGTAGAACTATTATAGGCAGTCAGACATGGCCGGGCCTTCAGGAACCAGTGCACAAGATAAGACAACTTGCAAATGGTAGGGGAGGCACAAATACATACTTTGAGGGACAGACCCAGGACAAAAGATGAGATGAATGTATCATGTACTTGCTAAGTATAAACACAGGAATGAGACTCTAAATAGGTATTATCACCTTGGGAAAGTCAGGAAGGGAGACTGACTCACTTCCTCCAGAAAAAGCCCCTGTTCTATCTCATGCTCAGTTACTATGTGACTTGCTTCCCCATTTGATCCCCATTTAATCAATATCATCTGAGCAATTATACCCATATTTTTATTGATTGACTATAGTTTTGTCCTACATCATGCCCACCTTATAATTTCCCTTTTTTCCCCATCATGGACCCAAATTCCCTCGTGATTTTGCTCTATGAAAATCCCAGAAAAGGCAAGGTCTCCAGCAACCTACTTGGGACCCCTTCTGTCTCTCTTAGACAGAAGCTTTCTTTCCCAAATAAATGTATTCTGCTCTGAAATCTCCATTGTTCCTAGAATTCATTCTAAGAACTCGTACAAGACATCTAGCAGGTTGAGAGTTTCTTTCTTCTGTACCACTACAACAGTGTAAGACAGGCTACCATGAAGATACACAATAGGAAACACTTTCTGGAAAGGGTACCTTTGTTATATTTCCCACCATGGCACCATGTCTAGGTCATCCTATCAAAACCTTGCTAGGTTCCCATAAGAAATCCACATTCAGAATTGGGCAATGATCCTGTTTCTGTGTCCCAGGATCCTGCCTTGTTTTCTTTCCTCGTTTTAGCCACATCCTATTTCCTAGTTCTTTTATTCACTGTCCATTCTTATTTTTTATTTTTTTCCACTTGTGTATTTGATATAGGGTCTCACTAAGCAGCTTGGACTTGTGGTGATCCTCCTGTTTTCAGCTTCCCAAGAACTGGGATTACAGGCATGTGCCACCATGCCTAGACTCTGTCACCAGCTCAGTGAGCCCTGGGGTGGGGGGGCAGCACTGATGGGCCATGTGGGACCAGAGATCAAATCCTGGTCCCTGTACTTGCCAAAGCAGGCACTTCATCAACTGAGCTATCTCGCCGGCCCCTATTCTTAATTTAATTCCTATTAATATGATTCATCACTCAACTCCATCTCATACCCTTCCCTACCTAGCTGCCTTACTCATAGACTAAATAAACTAGGGTCTACACAGAGACCATGTTCAGGTTAACATCTTCACTTGGCTTGTTCTGTAGACCAAAATATAGCACAAACAAACCCCTCATTATTGAAAGTAGAAAGTATTTTAGAACCAAAATTGAAGTGCACAAGGGTCTTAGCTTTTTTCTATATTTTAGTCAAGCCCTCAAATAAGAATAGTGATAACTTCACATAGTCACCGCATTAATAAGTTTTGTTAGAGAAAAAAATGGATGGATGGATGGATGGATGGATGGATGGATGGATGGATGGATGTTAGAGAATGTGGTGGCTGCTTTTTGTCAGAAAAAAGGTGTCAACTGCTGGGAACGGAGCTCTGGGGGCTAGCCCACTGTTCTCATGCAGGGCTTCCAGCTGCACAGCCTGGGGTGCCAAAAGAGCCAAGCAGTGTGACACACAGTGCTAGGAACTGTGGCAATAGGCTCACAGTAACTGCTGCATATTTGGTCTTTGCTTCTTACCATGCAGACTTCCTTTGATTCATGCCACTTCCCAAGTAAGTCTCATAAATTCTATAAGCTCCTAAGAAACTATTTCCATTAAACTTGTCTGTCATTTCTCTGTGACATGCAACCAGGAACTCCACCAAAATTGACACCAGTGAGGCCTGTTTCCTTCATTCTGTTGCTATTTGCATCCTGGGTTTAATGAGCTCTTTGCCAAGCTTTCTTTCTTACCTATCAGAGCAGGTTGGAGCAATACTGCAATGGCTGTATGAGTCTGTTACTGGGTTCTGGGGGTCTAGGGACTCCTTCTAGAGAGTCTTCTAGTCCTGTCTTGAACAAAGAACTAGACAAAACAAGTGCAAAAGGTGGTGAAGTTTTATCTTTACTAAACAGGAGAATAAGTATGTTCTGAGACAATGTGTGGGTCAATTAAAGATAGGAAAAGAGTCTCTGCAGGGTGAGAACAGACTACTATGGCCAAGAGCTCAGTGGTGGTTGGCTTTCAGATCTCCCATGCCTCAGCTGAGATGTGGCTTAGGGCAGCCTATCAGAAGCTTGCTTGAGAGCTCATGAGGGGAACTGAAGGCAATGCTCTCTGATTAGTCCAGGCACAGGGTCTTGGGAACTGTTTTCAACACATATCCTGGATCACTGTGATTGACAGGTCTCACTCACTTGCTTCAGTGGTTTGCCATGGCCTGATCTCTCCAGTCTGTGAGTCATGCCACCTTCTTCGTCACTCAGCCCTGTGTCATTCCACCCAAACTGAGATCTCTCACTGTTGAGATCAGTGGTCTTAGTGTGGGGCTGGCAAAACAGAAGACTGACATTTCTGTGCCTCTTGCTGATGGGTGAAAAAAGCTAAAACAAAGCCAGCCAGAGATGAACCCCAGGGCAGCCCCACAGCAACAAACTTCACTTGGATCAAAAGGAAAGCTTCAGTCTACTGTGTTTCCAGCAGCTCCTCTTCATTAACAGGGCATTAGACCTTGCCTTCGGATGTGTTCCACAAATTCTATATATACCATGAATCATATTCTGCATTTTTTTCATGATTGAGTGTTGTCCACAAGCTTTGAAACTAATATTAGTATATCATATTAAAGTCTCATTAAGGTCAGCCCACGTCAAGGTACAGTGTTTGTCCCACCACCCCATGAGAGTTCAGAATGCTTCCTGGACTTCATCTCTCTTCTGATCAAATCAAAGACTAAAGCTTCCACCTATCCACCCTTCCCAGCGGTGCAGGGGCTTGCACATGTTTGCTAGGAAGCAGTCCAATCCAAGTTTTGCTTTTCCAATTGTCTAGCCTATCTTCTGAACACCCTCCTGATTTATCTTCTCTAAAGGTGTGATCTCTCTACACTCACTGATGGATGAAAGCTCCGGATCAGCACTCATTCTCAGTTGGAAAAGCATCTGCCCTTCGCTTCTAAGCGAGACTAGAGAATTTTCACTTATCAGAGAAGTGCCAGCCCTGTCTCCTTGGGGCAGTCTAGCACAAAAAGGATCACTTTTCAGAGCCCTTCAACTCCTTCTACATAAAGTAAAATACGCAGGAGCCACCAAACCATTCCTAGGGACCATGTTTCCTTAAACAATCCAATAGAGCAAGGCTGGTACTTAACAGAACAAAATGAAAGTAAAAAGTCACTACCATCCTCATGGTCCGAGAATTTTAAGATTGTTTCTTCTGTTGCTTTCTCAGCTGAAGCTTCATCAATAATCACATCTAAAACCAAACCTGAAAACAACTGAACAGCTGCTAACCAGATCAATGTGTTCCAAGCCCGATGGTCACCAGATGAAGAGGCCTGTGGGCTTCTTTTGAGATTCTTGGTGTCTTGAACAAAGAACTGGGAAAAGCACACAAGAAAGGTAGAGAGGTGCACAGATGGCAGAAAGCAGGTGCACTGACAGGGCTAGGGTGCATGGGGAACAAGCTCGCAGTGGCCTAAAAAATAAAGAAAGGGGTCCTTGCATCTGGAACTTGCTTCTCCCTCCTACACATAAGGCCCTGGGACAGATGACCATCAAAAGTCCAACCCAGGGCCAGCCAGATAGCTCAGCAGACTAAAGCACCTGCTTAGGCAGAGTGCAGTGGCTGGGGTTTGATCCCTGGCATGCCATGCCGGCCCTGCCCCCAGGGTGCACTGAGACAGTGATTGAGACCAGGCGTGATGATGCATGCCTGTAATCCCAGTGTTCGAGAGGCTGAAAACAGGAGGATCACTACTAGTCTGATCTACATACTAAGACCCTATAGACCCTGTACTAAATACATTTTAAAAAAAAATTTTTAAGCCCAACCTGGCACCTTAACTGGCCTATCCATTCCCTCAGTTTCCCCAGATATCAGAGGTACTGCAGGCCTGAGGAAGAGCACTGCTCTGATTGGCTGCACACCCAAAGCCAGATGTAACGAAGAGCTGAAAGTACTGCTTTCTGATCAGTCTGTGTACATTGGTCAGGTCCTGGCGTCATTATGCGTCCTGTGTGCTGCCCCTGTCTCTGAGGCTTTATGACCTTTGTTGAATTTTGTGAAGGTGTTTGTCTGGTTTGCCCAGCCCTAATCTCCTGTCCATCATCATCTACCATTTAATGTCCCATATCTCCCATGTTAGAAAATATTTTCATATTCTTTTGCATTCTAGTATATATGGGATACATATGAAACTTTCATATGCTGTCCTTGATGATTGCCTCAGTTACTTCTCACTGCTTGCTGGGACAAATACCCAACACCCAAAATGAAGGAAGGAAAGGTCTATTTAGCTCTCAGTTTGTGGAGGGCTCAGTCTATACTCAGCTGACTCCCAAGCAGGGTGGCACATGGCAGAGGGCAGCAGTTCATGGCAGCAGAAAACAGCGAAGAGCAAAGGGAGGGTCAGCAGCTGTGGCTTCTAGCCAGCCTCCTCTCCTCCTTGTATTATAAACAAGCTACCTTGGGGCTGAGGGTGTAGACCTCACACAATGTCCATGCCCCCCTCTTGCACAGGATGAGGATATTTCCAAACTAAGAGTCCTGGCTCTCAGCTGAGTCACTTAATTATACTTCTAAATTTCTCAAGTTGACACTATATATCAACCCATACAGATGGCTTTAGTATAATCCCTTAAGAGCCAGCGAGATGGTTCAGTGGTCTAAAGTGCCTGCTTAGGAAAGCTCAGGCAACTGCAGGGACTGCGGTTCAATCCCCGGCACCACATGCTGCGCCAGCCCCACCACCAGGGCAGGCTGGGCCAGCCACAAAATAAATAAATAAAGAAACAAACACAACAAGCAAACAAACAAATAAATAAATTTAAAAAAAAATTCTTTAAAAAAGAAAATAAATTGCTGATTAGACAGAATGATTCTTACAAAACATCCTCTAGCTGGGCACGGTAGTTCATCCCTGTAGTCCCAGCACCTGGGAAGCAGATTCAGGAAGTTCAAAAGTGTAAGCTCAGTGTGAGCAACTCACCAACACTGCATCTCAGAATAAAAATATAAAAAGCACTGGCAATATAGCTCAATGTTATGATACTGGGTTCGATACCCAATACTGGAAATACCCCAAATATTGCATGGCGCATATACTAAAACATGCTTAACTAAGCATCTCTCTCTCTCTCTCTCTCTCTCTCTCTCTCTCTGTCTCTCTCTCTCTCTCTCTCTCTCACACACACACACACACACACACACACACATCTTCTGTCTGTACACCACAGACCAGCATACCCTTTCCCCCAACCTAGCACACAGATCCACTTGGGAGGCCGGCTGGGTCCAGAGCTGCCTCCCTCGACCCTGACCAGGGTCCCTGTGTAGCCACCTCTGCTGCCCTGGCTGCTCACATCCCCCCACCAACTCTGCCACACTTCTGGATCCAGCTTCCTCCACGGTGAGTGACACGTGTCTATAAACCTGTCTGGTCACCTCTCTGGAGGGGATCCTATACAGGTGACAGGCAGGTGAACGCACACAGGCTGTAGTACAGAGATGTACATTGCTCTCCAGGTAGCCCCTCATCAATCAGCCTACCAGGTACCCTGTGCTAGGACAAAAGACACCCCAGTAACACCTCAACTCGATCATATTCTAAGACTGGGGGTAGCAAGATCCCCATAAGCACCTCTAATGTAGCTTTGGAATGCTTTTTATGGTTCAATAAATCAAGAAAGATGATAGGAGATGGGAGAGAACAGAACTACAAAGATGGGTATGACAGGTTCTGCCCTTGGTTTTCTCTTGGTGCTGCAGAGAAACAAGTTTTAGAAGTGAAAGATGACTGCCTTCTTCCTTCTCGCGTCCCCTGGGTCACAGATCACAGGGACACATGCTTCCTGAGGTCAGCTCAGACACATTATAAGCTAGTATGACTGAAAGGGGACTTTGTAATAATGACAAGAACATGTCTCAAGCATTCACTGTGCCCAGCAGGTTGGAGTGCTTGGCATCTAGTAACACATGAGGAGGTGGGGGCACCATCCTTAGCTCTGTGGACCTCAGAGCAGAGTTCCTGGGACACAGGAGGTGTTCAGACCTGATGGTTGGGTGAAGAACCAAATAATTATTCTCTCTGTAGGGAACTGTGGCCTGCTACCCTGCAGCCCTTCCCCTGTAAGAAGAGGCAAGCAGTAGCTTACGCCTCGCCAGACTACTGATAATACCCAGCCTCCTTACCTCTACCCAGCCTCTACTTCTGATTTTGTATAAAGACACAGAGAAAGGAGCAGAGGTAGTGAGACATGGAGCTCATGTTGGCCTGTTGGGCTGCCATAGCAAAGCTCCACAGAACAGCTGGCTCAAAAGCCCACTTCTCCTAGTCCTAAGCACTAGAAAGTGTACGAACCAGGTGCAGGCAGATTTCCTGTTTGCTGAGGGTCCCCTTTCATGCTGAAAGATGGCTGTTCTGCACTCGTCTTCACAGGTGGCAACGGGGCGCTGAGTCCTTTCATAAGCACAAATCCCATTCAGGCCCCCTTACCTGGCCATTTCCCACAATGCCCCCTCATCTGTTCCACTGAGAGTTAGGATTTGACCAAGGAGGGTCTAGGAGAACACAAACCTCTTGAGCCTAAGAGGCCTGAGCTGCATGTACCCCTGTGGCCTCCTGCCAGGGATGTGTGATTTCTCCAAGGTTCCAGTAGATACTACACAGTACCTCACAGCATGGACCACCTCGCATGCCCTACACGAGAGAGAGCTGCTATGTTAGTCTGCTTTCCATACTGGGACAGAAACCCAATGTAAATGACATAAAGGAAATGACAATGCCTTGGCATGTAGTTTCCAGGGGTCCAGTTCATAGTCACGTGGCTCCATTGCTTTAGGCCTGAAGTGAGATCCGGAGCTGCTCAGCTCATGGCAGCTAGGGAAGAGAAAGAGGAGTAACAGAAGCCCCAGGATAGAATAATCTCCAGAGGCGCACGCCCAGTGTCTGCCTCCCGCAGCTTGCCCCACTCTCAGTGGCCCACTCTTGATGGCTATGAGCCTCCATAGCCCCACCTCTGATCACCTCTGCATGCAGCTCAAGCCCCCACTACATGAGTCTTTGAAAGGCTTTTCTGCATGAACCATAACAGCTGCCCACAGGCACAGGAATCCCATTAGCAAGAGGCCTGGGGCAGACAGTGGGGGCAGAGACTGGGGAGGAGTAGAAAAGTTAGGTCTCCTATACTCACAGGCAGGCCCTGGGGAGACCTCCCTAGGGGAGGGACATCAGAGCCCACTGATGTCAACCAGAGTAGCAGTGACAGCTACAGAGAGAAGACAACCTGGGAGCACTCGGATCCCCCCCACCCCACTCACACCAATGTATACCAGGGTGCAAGACAGTGTGGCTGCTCATCCCTTCCCGGGTCTTGCTCAGTGGCATCAAGTCAGCAACTACAAACGAGCCACAGTGAGGTATTTGTCCCACAGAGACCTGAAATCACTGTCAGAACACGCTCTGAAACATTAGAATCGGGACTCTTCTTCCAGGAAGCAGCCAATAGCCATGAACTGTTTCCCAGCCCTCATCATCCTGGGTTCCCACTCTGCTCCCTCAGCCCTGGGTGAGAGTTCAGGGCAGAGAAGCAGGCAGAGAAGGAGAGCACTGTGGGAGAAGCATCATGGTGCCCCCCTCGCCAAGCCACCGAGCTGGAGAAGGCGTCAGATGGCTTAGACGGCCGTCTAGCACCAGGTGTCAGGCCAGCGCTGACATGGGTCCTAATAAAGGAAAGGAGGCCTGTGAGACCCTCTCAGGTGTTGGAGGGGAGGATTGGCTGTGTGCAGGTGAGGCCAGAGACGGGGAGGGCTTTTCTTTGTTTCTACCCAGCAAATAGAGGGCTTCAGGAACCTTCCCTCTGCCTTCCCGCAGCACCTGACCAAGTGCCACACCCTGCGGTCACTCCCCATGCTCCCCTGGCTCCCCACTTCCACTAGGGTCTCCGGTAAGCACCTTCTTCTTGGGAAACCCGCTGTCCTCAGCAGGAAGTGACAG
>PVKN010006887.1:0-27639 GCA_004027915.1 Capromys pilorides
ATTTTTTTAAAAAAACAATCATATGAGGACAAATTAGAATGAAGGTTTCTTACTATATTCTATGAAATGCTTTTAAAAAGGAAAAATGAAAGGAGAAGAAAAATAAATAAACACATGAATAAATGAATGAATGAATGCTGCTCAGTCGTCAGGGAGGAGCAGCCCCTGTGGGCAGAATCTACTCCTGGGCTGTGACATTTTCCATTTGGAGGAAGGTAGAACAGGCAGGGGACCTCATATCCAAAGACAACCTGTGTGGCTTTCTTGAGACATATTACTTTAATGTATCTTTTTTTATTTTCTTCTTTTATGATTTCAGGTATGGAAGGCAGTCATCCCTACTTGGCAACCCACTAGCAGCTGCATGTGTGGACTGGCTGTCCATTTCATTAAGTTCATTATCTACATTTTGCTTGGCCTTTCAGTCTTTTATGTCAGACTGACTTTCATTTCAGGGTATGTGTCCTCCCATGTCTTCCAAGGACCTGTGCTGTGGTTGAATTTCTCTGAGTTGCTCGGAATGAGGCTCCTCCTCCACTCAACCAGATTGTCTCCTTCATTGTGTGCAGCGCCTCTAACCCAAAGTCACTTTAGTTATGTCTCAGGAATACGGAGATTTGCTTAATCCTAAATTTAGTTAAAGGGTGTGAGGCATGTTCTTGAGTGTAGGAAAGCGGTTTCATCATAATAATGTAATGGCAAGACCACAACTTGACAGGTTTCTTTTTGTCTTTTTTTTTTTTTTTTTTTTTTTTTTTTTTTTTTTTTTCACTTATATAGTTGGTACAGGTTTCGCTGTGCAGCTTGGACTTGAAGTGATTCTCCTGTTTTCAGCCTCCTCAGTGCTAGGATTACAGGCATGCACCACCACACCTGGACTTGGTCTCTGGTTCGACATGCCCTGGGGGCAGGGGCTGCATGGGGGCCAGGGATTGAACCCTGGTCCCTGTGCTTGTCAAAGCAGGTGCTTAGTCCACTGAGCTATTTTGACAGCCCCATGACAATTTTCTTATCTCTAGAGATTCCTCTCAAAAATCAAATTCAGAATTAGCTGAAACATACTGAAAACTCACTCTTTGCTTAGCAGAATAGCAAAATTAATTAAAATGCATCTCACTAGAAGAAGTCTTTGGACAAACTTTGCTGCTACACCAGGAAATTAATGCTAATTCTTTTGTACCAAAAATATGAGGCAAAGGTTATTTTTATTTTTATAAGACCTGTCTTTTATAAATACAAAAGTGTAATATTTTTTCCAAAGCTTAAGTCAAATAGTATTAGAAAAATAAATTGTGAAAATATTGCAAATGAATACATACATTGCTTACCCAAGATCTCACAGCTAGTCAAGAATCTTGGCAGAAAAGAATGAGAGTAGCATCTTTAGGGATCACCTTTGACCTTCATATGACATGTAAAATTTAAGTTTCAAATAACTCTACGCTAACATACATCAACATTGCTCTTATCTTACAAGAGTAAGTAAAGAAAATATTGGGGGAAAAGGTTGCAATTAATATTTGAGTGAATCAGCACTGTTACTGCTGAATTTGCACTTTCTTCATTTTGAGAAAAACGTTTTTTTCAATTTAGACTTAAATTCTTCTACATCTTCTGTCCAAGTTCAGTTCACTTCTCTTTCACCTACACAGCTAAATGTGTCAAATGGGATTCTATGTTTAGAAGTTTCGTCACTCCGGACTAAGAAGAGGAGGCTGGAAATGGTAATGTTTTCCATGAAAATATTCCTTTGCGTTTCATGCTTCCCAAACGGGAAAGCTTCTTTCAACCACCTCTTCTTTCTGAAAGACGTAAAAGTTCCTGCAGCAGTTCTTTCATATTCTCACCTCCCCTGAACAACCAACTTTTTTTAACTTAGAAAAACTAAATAGGAAATATCTAAGAATTTTATTTCCTGTTAATGATAGAATTTATGCCACTAGATCTATAGTTACCCTGTCCTAAGCTGAGAATGAAATGCTGGATATGTAAAAATAAGCTTACAAGTTCTTTTGCCCAGCATCTCAGATCACTGTTTCCTTTTCCTCTGAAATCAAATTTGTGAAATCTGTACTTGAATCAAAGAGAAGCGTTTGATTTTGTCAGAGTATACATAAAAATTGAAAACACATGTTTACATTTTCTATAGGAAGGTACTTCTATTCTTGCATAGCTAATGGTAAGAAGTTGGTCATTACCAAGGTCAGTAAAACCTAAAGAAAGAAAACAACTCCATGGTCCAAATACCAATGGAGGTGTTAGAATCATTCATTTACTTAGCATGGTTTTCTACATTTTTAAAACAGCTGATATCAAAAGTGAGATATATGGGCCAGAGAGTGACAGCTAGTTTTTCAATTATTTTCTTTAAATTCACTCACTAGAAAATAAAACTAGTGCAAATGCTGAGAGGCAGCGAGGGCTGCACACAATGCACATCTAGCGTCAGCTTTCCGGCTTTCAAGCTCATCACTTAAGTCCTAGACTTGGAAGAAGAAGCAAGAGGGAGAGCAGGCCTCATGGTCCACTGGAGATAAGGGCAAACTTATCCTGGAAGAGTTTTAACAGCAATGATTAATGCACCACCAACTGTAAGACAACTTTAACTAATAAAGAAATGGATATATTAGTTTTTTGTATTATGGCCGGCTCAGCCTGCCCTGGGGGTGGGGCTGGCACAGTATGTGGTGTCAGGGATCAAACCTGCAGTTGCCTAAACTTTCCTAAGCAGGTGCTTTAGACCACTGCTTGTCAGCCCCTGAGAAAACTTTCTATTTATTTTTATAACCTTTGTGGTTGAGAGTATTACTCTTTATTACAAAGCCAAACAGTGGCTTACAGCAGGGAATTAAATACTGTCTTAGTTACTCCTCTCTCGTTGCTGGGACAAATACCTGGCACTCAAAATTAGGGAAGGAAAAGTTTGTTTAGCTCACAGTTACTGGAGGTTTCAGTCCATATTCAGCTGGCTCCAAGGCAGAGAGGCATAGGGCAGAAAACAGTCTTTAATGGTGGTAGGCAAGAGCAAGAGCAGAGGGCTAGCAGCAGCTCAAGCTGCTAACTTCTCTTCCTACCTTACATTGAAATGCAAATCACTTGCCCCAGGGGAGAGGCAGCACCCATTTTCACAATAATCAATTACAAATTCTAGGAGCAGCTCCATGACTGCATGAGGCTTTGTGGGGACACCTAGACACAAATCACAACAAATACAGTGCAGATTTAAGGAAGAAAATCTTTGGAGTTGTCAACAATGATGCTAGTCATCTATCTTCAGAGGTTTTAAAGTTTCCCTTAAAGTATCTTTATAAAACTTAAGGAACTCAGCAAAGTTTTATACTCATTTAAGGCTAAGGGGTAAGTTCTAGGACTGTACAAGCTCTAACAGAAATAATGCAAGCAAGGCACCCCTGACCTAACAGTGTGATGAAAGAACAGAGTTTCATTGTTGCTTTAGCTTTGGCTTCGGCACCCCTGACCTAACAGTGTGATGAAAGAACAGAGTTTCATTGTTGCTTTAGCTTCGGCTTCAGCGTTAAAATCCACAGACGTGGTGAATTAGTCTTTTCAATAAGATTAAGTACTCTGTCTTATTCGTAGATGAGGGATTCCACTTGAATATCGTGCAGAGTGGTTTGGGAAGTTTTACAAGAACCGGCTTTCTTGGGCATGACAGTCTTCACAGGCACTCTGAAATGAGTCACCCAAGATCCACTTTTTGGTTAAACATAATTTGTGTTTTCCCCTCAACTCCCACCCTACCCACCCCCACCTCTATTTCTCCTAGAAGGTTGCTCTGGGAACAAAAAAAAGAAAAAAAGAATCATCATGCAACTGTAAAAGAATCTCCTAGCTACTGATCTATTTTCAGGGATTATATCACTCTTACTTACATAGGGATACACTCTAATGAGTTTGCATTCCCCAATGGAAAAAAAGGAAACACATATATTACCCTTTTTACAACAAAGATAAAATTAAACCTAGTAAAATTCTCATTCTATAATTTTGACAGGAAAGGACAAATTTCATAACTATTAGATATGATTTCACACATATGGCTGTGTAGTAACATTTGGATTTTCTTCCAGATCTTTGCTATGACTTTAGATAAGTCATTGATCCTTTCTGACACTGCTTTCACTTATATAAACTATTAATTACATGTACTAGTAATCTCCAAGGATCAAATTAAATGATGTTAGAAGTCTTCTAGTTAACCACAAACCACTATCTCAATGTGCCTTATGTGGAGGAAACCCCACTAAAGTGTGTGTATCAGAAGCCAGTGGGTGCCTAATATAAATGTTTCCAAGTCCTTTTGTCTCGAGTGATGTGCAGTGCAGTGGCCATCTCAATATGGGGTCTTCCTAAGGCTCCCCCTAAGCAAAGGATTTGGAGATGGCTAGGGAGGAGGTGACATCAGAACGTATTAGGAGGGCTGGAGAGATGGTTCAATGGTCTAAAGTGCCTGCTTAGGAAATCTTAGGCAACCACAGGGACTGCAGTTCGATCCCCAGCACCACATGCTGTGCAAACCCCATCCCTGGTCAGGCTGAGCCAGCCATAATTAACAATAAAAAAAGAATGTATTAGGAAGTAAGGAAAGTGTACAAGAATAATAACAAAGAAAAAATGCAGTCCGGCAAGCAGCAGCAATTTCATAGAGAAAAGAATGAAATAAAAAAAAAATCTGCTGTCTTCCTACCCACCTGCCCTTGGCATCTTTTCCACTGCTTGAGGAGAGAGAGGAATGAGTTTCCATGTGTTCAGTCTTAAAATAAAAATATACCTAACAGAAGGGCGAATGGCACACAGAATCACACAAAACACAAAATGAGAGGAAGAGGAGGGTGGCAGCAGTAGGGTAGGGGCCAACCATTTGGTTCCCGGGAAGATGAGAGTTTCATAGGTGAGGCCCATGACTGCTGGTGTTCTTAGAAGCAGGAGGCCCAGGAGCGGCAGGGGCCTTGCTAGGAGACCGGAGGCAAGGGACTCACTGTGTGGGACAGGGATGGTTTGTGTTGTTCAAAGCCACATCTCCACAAATACTTGTCACATAAAGAAACGTCAGGCCTTCCCAGCTTCTAGAAGCCCCCTAAACATGCATCTTTGTGTCTGTTTTTGTTGACAGTCCGGAAAAATCTGTAAATTCATTTCCTGCTGGATAGAGTTGTTGGAAAGGGCAAGGGAAAGTCTTAACTTTTGGCCCAAATGTTCATCACCAGCCACTCATCAGATGAGGGAGTCTTCGGGTTAGTCATTTGATCCAGATAAAAACTACTGTTTATTGAGGAAGATGGGGACCAACCACTGTCCTCCGTGGCTGCAGGCTTTTATGATATTTGTCACGCACATTTATGCCAAAAATACAGGACTCCCATTTTCTTTCAGGACAAAAAGTTTGGTTATGGCTGGGTTTTTTGTTTTTCCTTTTCAGCTTTCTTTCTTGACATTTGGAATGTAAACAAAATTTCGGTATAATATTTGTTTCAAATTTTTCAAGAATAAATAATGAACTGAGGAAATGTCTTTCTCTTTTATGATCTTTCTAGTTGTTTTGTGCTGTGTGCTGCTCTGTTTGGGATTTTTTTGTTTTTGTTTGAATCATTTTATACACTTTAATTTTCCCTGGAGTGTATATTAATTTTCTTTATGTGATATTTAGGGAGGGATCTGAGACAACACAAGACACAGGAACTAGTTTCCAAAAGACAACGTCCATCTTCTTCAGGGACTTCCTTATCAATTGACTAAAACATAGTTTTATAGCACCCAAAATTGCACATGTTCCCAACTTTAAGTCTTAATAACAGAATAAATAAAAATAAACATGGCATACATTTTTGTTCCATGTAACATTTTATTAAATGTGCATAAGTAGCTCATAATAATTTACAGGTGTCTGCCTATGCGTTAGAAGTTTGATCCTCACAATGGGCTCTGGAAAGGGGCTGAAAACTTAAAAGTTGGGGATCGGTGAGTGGTCCTATGTTACTGGGGGTGCACCTTCCAAGGGGTGGTAGGACCCTAGCCGCATTCTTGCCTGCTTTGTTTCACAGCCAGGAAGCCCTTCTCATGCTCTAGCAGCGGTCCCCAGTCCTGTCATCTAGTGAGCTCCCCAGAGACTCAACCAGTAGGTCAGCTTATGCTTGGCCAAATGAATCACCACACGAATGTTCATTAAAAATTAATTAACTTGGATATTCTTTGACAGTGATAAAAAGCTGATCAGCACACAGTATACATCCCTCTTTTTTATCTCTAAAATGAAACTCGAAAGCTTATGTGTGACTATACATAAAACAAACTAACCCACCACAACAATTCCAGTCATTGTCATCTGCCTCACCCAGATACATATTTGATCTGCCACCTGCTGAAGAACCTTCCTGCTTAAATAAAAATATCACCAATTTCAAATGCTTGTAGTTTTCAACAATAACTGTTTTTGTGATTCCAACGGCAGAGGGACAAAATACAGTGAAATCTTTGATACTGCTGAACGGATTTTCTGTTTGCTCCACCAGAAAGCGTTTGTTTTGTGTCCGACTGTTTCTTTCATTTTCTTAGACTCTAAACAAGATGAATAGTGATCTTGCTGCAGTAGCTATTGTAAACTGTGTGTATATAACTCAGAAAAATAGAAATGCATCCCTTTGTTCAGTGAATATGGCCAGGAATTGGGAGTTATGTAACCTTAAGCGGCTTAGAGAGGATCATTTTAGACCTTTGGTATTTTGTAGCAGCTTCAGTCCCTTTCAGTGATGTGCCTGTATGCGTGCTCTTCGTTTACCTCTCTGCTTGTCTCTGTCTCTGTCTCTGTGGGGGTGAAGATGGCTTGAGGCATTTATGCAGAAAGAAAATGTATAAAACCAGCATGTGAAAACATAAACAGAGATTGGGTACTGAGATATCACAGATCACCAGTTTACATTCCCGCAGCTAAAAAGCCTTCCTAAAGAAAAAAGACGAAGCTACCCCACTCCAGGAATGCTGCGCTGCAGTGCTCGCGCTCCGCCATGAGCCTTGCGTCATGACGCACTCACATTATTTGCCCGCTGTAGAGTCGTGCTTGGCCAAGTGGCCAAGGGGCGTAGTTTCTGTTCAGATGCACAGTGTGGACACTTACCTTGCAAAGTGCATCCACGTCCATTCTGCTATCTTCTTAGTCTTCCGAAAAAGCACATTGTCTACTATAAGCTCAGGATTACAAAGACCAAATATCACGAGAGGATAGAACACGCTTTCCAGCAAACGGGTTTGTGGATTCTTCAGAGCTCTCTGTTCTTCTGTTTACTTTTGAGGAGTGGGTACTAACTCTAATGAGATGATGACTTGAAGGCCTGGTTATCCTGGCACCCTTTTGTTCTCATTAATTAAGTCAGACTTGCTGATAAACGTTAAATTTTGATATAAGTTCATGATTTTTTATATTCTTTACTTGAAACCCTGATTCTCAAGCAATGTCTAAGCTCCTGGTGCAGGGCCAGCCAAATAGCTCAGCAGATTAAAGTACCTGAAAGCTGATACAGAGAATGGGGTTCCATCCCTGGACCTGCCTTGCCAGCCCCACCCCTGGCATTCGCTGAGACAGCAATGGAGACTGGGTGTGGTGGCACGTGCCTGCAATGCCAGCTCTTGGGAGGCTGTAAACAGGTGGATCACTATGAGTCCGATCTAGTAGTGAGACCCTGAACACCCTGTAGACCCTTCCCTAAAACAGGAAAGAAAGAAAGAAAGAAAGAAAGAAAGAAAGAAAGAAAGAAAAGAAAGAAAGAGGGAGAAAGAAAGAGAAGCTCCTGGCGTTTATATTATTCTTACTGTCTCCAGGTATCTGTCCACCCACCGACTCAGAAAGCTCATGTTAGATTGTTTGCAAGACCCTAGGAATTGAGCATTGGGACAGCTACTCAAGTGTTGTTTTATAACTTTATAAAAGATTTTCTGCTAAAGTCCTTTCCATAAAACATAAGAAAAATCTATACAGAATCTGTAGGACAATTGAAAAGAGCAGTAAACATTTTTTCTTGCAATACACAGTAAAGCCAGGATCAAGAAATTCTTGATCTATAGATAGAGAATTAAATTTCTTTAGTGCATTCTGCCATCAACCAGGCTTGCTTTAAGTAAACACCAGAGCTATCCTCACTCCTCGGTCACCAGCTCTGTATATTTAAAGAGTTTAACATTTCTTAGCTATGATTAAAAAACAATTATACAGAATCAAACTTGCCATGGTTATGCCTGTCTCCAAACTTAGTAACTCAATGCTCTTTTCTCTCCACTGCCTGGAATCTTGAAGAACTGGCCAAACCATGTTGCTTCACCATCTGTTGACTGCCAATAGCACCTTCCTAGATGCAAACCCTCTGCTGGGCTCCAAGATCCTTAGCTCAACCTCTGAGTGTCTTCTTCTGTATTCCAAAAATTTGTATCATCTTTCTGTTTCCCCTCTCCACTTTACAAGAAATTAAAAGTGTTTTGTTTCATTTTTCAGTGCCTCAAGTTCTCTTACTGAATAAGACAGTAATTTTCAAGAACCTTGAAGTTTCATTTTATGCAATTATTCCATTATGCAGATCATCACCGCTCCCCCTTCTCTAGAAGTGCTCAGCATCCGTACCACCTAGGAGCCACTGAGTGTGTTCCACCATCAGCAGTAAATTCAGAATAAAAAATAATTGAGCAATCCAGCTCCTGTATTATTTGCTTTCAGCGCTGTTGCTGGTATGAAACTATTAATTTTAATAACTGTCATTTTATTATACTAGTGGTTTCTATAGGTAATAAGAGAATCAAATTCCCAAGTATGCGTAATTAGTAAGAGGCTGCACCATAGAAAAATCAGTCTCCATGCTGGATCTGTGTTTGGCATGGGAGAACTGAAAACAACTTTGCCAGGAGGACTCTTGGGTCCGCTTGGGAGGGACTGGAGACACAGCAACAACCAGAGCTTCACCACACTGACAAACAGTCCGGTGGGCCGTATGAAATGCCACATAGCACTGCTTGACAGAAACCAGGTGAATCATGGGGGTTAGTCACATTTGAGATTATTTTTACATTTTTATCACCACTCCTTTGAAAAACAAATCCCACATAAAATCAAAGTTTTAGAATACACTTCTGCTAGCTGGTGTCACCAGCGCTTTAATCATTTATTGCTCACCAAGTTGACAACCAGATGTTCAGCCGTTGAGGACATTCCGCCCACCGCCCCAGCTCCGGGTACAATCCTAATTACCTGCTTGCAGCTATTTGTTTCTGTGCTTTCGGCTGAATGTGCTGCAAAACTGGCACCAAAGTACCATAAAAATAAAACATTTGCATCAGTGTATAGTTAATAAGTAGCTATTCTAAAGCAGCAATGTGAAAATTCCGTAGCCCATGTTGGATACTAAGTTATCCTCACTGATGACCAAAACTATGCCTCCTTACAAATGAACCATGCTGTCTTGGAATTAGCCCATGTCTAGCGCCTGGTCAGCGCCATAACCAACCACCCGCTTCTTTCTCTGCCAGGGATCACACCATTTTCTGAGATCACGTAGGAGCAGAGGCAAACGGTTACATGCAGTGGTGTTCAGTCAACTGCAAATATCCACAGTAAAACAGAAGTCATCTGGGGGAGCTATGAGAAGATCACGGTGCTGGGTCCAAACCCACGCAGTCAACCAGGCCAGGTATTCTGACACGAGTAGATTTATTGGGGGCATCAAGCAGGCTGGCTGTTTATCGGAGTAAGACAGCTGCAAACAAAGGGAGGCAGGAAGGAGACTTTATAGGATCTTTCAGGAAGGGTGATCACAGGCTGGAACAGTCAGGTAACAACCAGATTACGGGTTTGGGGCAGGGGCTGGAACAGTGAGGAGGAGCTAATCTGGGCAGGGCTACCTGGTCTGCGGGGGACCTCCAATGTTAACAAAGGAGTTTCCATGGTTGCCTGTTCAGATCAAAGTCAAGTGGACCTGTTCGGTAGTTTTGGGTTTAGTTCTGGTGGGGCCAAGGGGAGCGAGTTTGCAGGCAGGGTGCCTGGGAAACCCAGAGGGAGAGTGTTTGGGGCAGGGTGCCTGAGAAGCTTTGAATCCTGACCTATCACATGGATCTTCAATACTAAACAGAAACAAACATGCATTCGGAAGATATAAAAGATAAATAAAATGAAATAATGGTGTCAAGAAAACAAAACAGCAAAGTAAATAATATCTTCCAGGTGGGAAGACATAATTTACAGGCTGAAGCTAAAATTAAAGTCTTGGGTTCTTCGTTCAAAAAGCAGGGAAGAAGGGAAAAGAAAGCCATTTTCCTTTTTCTCTTTTTATAGTCTGTTTTCTCCTGTCTTGGCGCTCCTTTTGCTCCTGGGGAGCTGCCGGTGGGCACGGAGCGCCCAAAGGATGTGTGCAGACCTTCACAGCACCTGGCATCTCCAATGGCAAGGTGAAGCACCTGAGTCCTGCGCACTAACTTCCCACTGGCTGAGGAGCGGAGCTTGGTCTTTGGGTGGAGTCGGGAGGCTCCAGGCCAAGGACTTATCCCAAAGAGGCAAGAATGCTCCAGGCTGCCAGAGCACACTCAAGTACCTCACTGGCCTCCACCACACAGCACAAATCCCAGGAGAATGTTACTAAGGATTTCAGAGCATCTAACACCCACACAGGACTCTCTCAGAGAGCCAAGCTTAGGGAGACTGTGTGTCAGACGGGTGGCGAGCCTGGAATTTCCTCCTTGGGTTCTGCTTTGGATCCCAACTCTTTTCAAAGTGGTACCATTGTGCACTGAGTGAAAGGAGTCCCACGTGCACACGTGTGTCCTACAAAATATGGGAAGAGGCTCTCTGGAGCACATTTCTGTTGATGAGTCTGAAATTCTTTGTCTAGTCAACAATGCTAGCATAAGTTACCTAAGCTAAAGAACAGGTATTTTTAATTATTGCACAGTAAAAGAATATATAATTTAAAATTTTTCAGAAAGACCTAGAAGAGACAGATTTGTCAGTGAATTACATCAAACATTTAAAAAGAATATATACCCACTTTTGCACCTTCTCCTAACTAACAGCAAAATAATAAAAATACCCAGCCCATTGTCTTTCCTGACAAGAATCATGTGACAAAGTAAAAGATAGCTCCATGTCACCTAACAATTAATTAAAAAGAATATATGTCCCAATTAGATTACCATTACAGGATTGTGAAGTTTTCTAACATTTGAAACATCACGTAACATAATTCACTGTATACAGAGTCAAAGGAAGAAAAAAATTCATTGAGTGTCTCTGTAATTGCAGAAAGACACTTGATAAATATCAATATCAATGAGTATTAAAACTTGTTAACTTGAGTTCTTAGCAGATAACCACTAATAAATAAAAACTTCAGGATTTAGAGAAAGGAAAGGAAGAAGAGGAATGGAAACCGTGGCTGTGGTGGTCGCCGTATGCAGTGGTCTAGGGAGGAAGAAGCTCCCACCTGGGATGGTGGCTGCTGTCTACCTCCAGATCCTGGAGCTCACACTGTGCTGAGAAGAAGAGGTTGCTCACAGTAGATACAGGTAAGCAGCATGAGAACCTGCCTGCCGCAATGGCAAACCCTCCTAAGGAGCCTCCCGGGAGGTGTAGTTTGTGTGGGAAGCACGTGGATTATAAGAATGTGCAGCTTCTGCCCCGGTTTATTTCTCCATATCCTGGCTGCATGCAGGGGAGGCATGTGACAGGTCTTTGTGGAAAGACACAGAAAGAAATTTCAAAAGTTATTAAGAGAGCTCAGGTAACAGTCACAGAGAAGGAATGATTTAATACATTTTTAGGTAAGTGGAGACCATAATGTGAAATGAAATAAATTAGACACACAACATTTAGATACTGCAGGTTTTCTGTAATGTGAGAAACCCAATGGGTCAATAAGGACCCAAGTGATGAGAAGATATTGGGAAGTGGAGAGAAATGTCCAAGGGGGAAGGGGGACAAGGAAGAGGGGAAAGAGGGATCACAAGCATAGAAGAATGGAGGGAAAGCAATAGGCACAAAGTTTTATACTTGGAGAAGAAGAAGGACTGAGGAGAAAAAAGAATTAAGATATATTATATTCAGGCACAAATTCCATAGGATGAATATGATCAGAATGTATGAGGATTATACAAATCCTAATAAAAATGTGAGATTGAAAAGATTGAGATAACTAATGATGCAAGTTTACATATGAGAAGCCCAAAGAAGTGAATTATAGAATTAATGAATAAATTCAGCAATATTGCGTACTAATCAATATACAATGTGCTTCTGATATAAGGATGACATAGGACCTGTAAGAGAAACATTATAATTCCCAACCAGCTGAATGTGTGATATTCTGAGTTTATCTTACTCTAAATGGAAGAATCAGTTTCTAAGGAACAAAGGTAGGGTATCTATTGAGGAGAACAGTTGCAGCTCCTGAGAGGTATGAAGGGTTCCACATGGGCTACCAAAGACCCTACTTTTCGGGGAAAGTTTTAGAGCGCACAACGTGGGTACAATGTGGGTAAAATCTATGATTAACCAGTAAGATTATAAGTATAATCACTTAGGTAATGTTGATCAGATGGGGAAGTAAGTCATGCAATGAGTGTACATGTAAAGGCAGAATAATTGCCAGCAGGGGCTGGGGAGATAGCTCCATGGCACAAGTGCCTGCCTGGCAAGTGCAAGGTCATGAGTTCAAACCCCAGTCTTGCAAAAAAAAAAAAAAGAATTTCCAGCGATGTATCTCAGCGCAGTGTCTGCCTGGCAAATGCAAGATCCTGAGTTTGATTCCCTTTATAAAACAAAACAAAACAAACAAGCAACAAGAACGAACAACTTTTCAGGAGGGCATTAATATAATGGGAAAAAATTTCCTGACAGTCTAGATGTCTGGTATGAATCTACATTCTCTAAAATCAAGGAGTGACTTCTAAGAGCCACAGAGGTTAAGACCAGAGGGCCAGTGGGATGGCTCAGCAGTCTAAAGTGCCAGCTTAGGCAACCGCAGGGTCCATGGTTGGATCTCCAGCATCGCATGCCATGCCAGCCCCACCCCAAGGCAGGCTGAGCCAGCCATAATATAAATGAATTTTTAAAAATAAAATAAATCTAAAATTTTTTTTAAAAATTTAAAAAGGTTAAGATCAGAATATAGTCATTGGGGAAAGAAAGCTTGTATCTGAGAGACAGAGAAGGGATCCTGAGTGGGCTGCCAAGGACCCTACCTTTTTAAGAGATTTTCCTACAGTAAAACCATGAGGTGCTATGGGTGCAAGGTAGAGAAAATGGCAAATCACAAGGTGGGCATGAGGTGGAACAAAGCCCTGGTCAGCCAGTGCAAGTATGAGAACAACTGACTGCCTATGATATATCTGCCCACCTGAGCTGTCTATAACATTTCCCCCTCTGAGGAAGTACCCTGAACTGCCACGAGGGAGTGAGGGACGGTGATGGTTCTGACTTCTTCAGAAGGGGATCGTAGTTACAATTGGCAGACAGAGATACCCTTTCCGAGATTCTATCTAAAGGTCCGCAATAGATTCCAGGCATTCTCATCTTGGAAAGGCATGGAGCTTTAAATCTGGAGGCAACAAATCCAAAGAAACCATTAATTATGCATGGGCCAAATAATAAGATCAACAGGATAGTTATGAATAGCATCAACCTTCCATCAGGAAGAACCAGCAATAGCTGCCCACAAAGAGAATAAGGGGATGCTCCGGAGTCTGACGTGTCATTAATTTATTGCCTTGGAAAGCTATTGAGACAGTAGCAGAGAGATCAGGAATGCAGACACAGAATCCCACTCCTATATTGCACAGGTGCCCCTCTGTGCTGCTGTTAGACTCTCTAAAGCCATCAAGTTTGGAGGGCAGCTTATCACATTAATTTTACTTCTTCATTTAGAAGAGGAGACCAGGTGCAGTGTCACTTAAAGCCCACTGAGTATACTTAACTGAGCCCTGAATGTGTTGCATGACATCTTCTATTCCTAGGGAGGGGACAGGGACAGAGACCAGATGATTGTACCAATGAAAAACATTTCTAGACCGTTGTTGTTGCAGGGGGAGTAGTCTGAAGGGTTGCAGATACTTTTCACACCCCTGCCTTTGACCATGCAAACACTAGTGTGCATCTGCCTCTCCATCCAGGGGGTGGCCAGGGTCACCAATTAGTTCCACTAGATCAGTGAGTGTGAGTGGGGGCTTCCTTTCTAATTCCAGGGAGATTGAATCAATCTGCTACAAACCAGTCTTCAGCTTATAAAGTTATTGTGTGTATACAGTTTGGGGGTGTCCAGCCCAGAGATCTAATGGAGTTAGGCAAGTAAGAACAGGAGTGATTCTTTTTCATGCCCACCATCATGAGGGGGTCTTTCTACTAAGATGCCCTAGAGTGGAGGCTAACCATATGTAACCGTCCCATATCTGAAAATAACCTTCTTGCTGTCTGTGGTGGTTGGCTGTCAGGGTAGGACCTTTATTCTTATTCACTAGGGGTCTCACTAGTGCCTGTAGAGAGGCTTCAGTGACATTTTTAGAAAAAAAACTTTGATCAAGTCCAAGATCATTAAGAGTATAGTTTATAGGTAACGCAATCGCTTAATTTTACAATAAATCATTGAGCTCTTTTGAATCTCGCTAATATAGTCTTGTAATTTATTCCAATCATCTCTTCAAGTGGGGACGCCCACCAAGGAGGTCTTGATGAGTAGGGATTCTTTGGTCTTATTGCAAACGGTTGTACCCCAGGGAGACATGGCGGTAGAAATGAGATAGACAAGAAGACGAAAAGCTGGGCAGGGTATTCGCCAGTCTGCATGATGGGCAAGACTAACTCAACGCACACAAAAATGATCCTTTATTTATACTTTGGTAAAGTTTGCATTACATGACACAAGACTGCCCAGCAACCAATAGCCGGCCTGAACTAGACAGGATGTTTTTCTCAGCCCTGGGATAGCTTGTTTTCTTTAGACACTGAGGCCCAGTCCCACCTACACACATTTGATCAATTTCCTGGCTTCCTGTGGCTCCCAACACTGATGTCCTTTAAAAGGGAAGCAGACTACATATCCAGAAAGAGTCTTGTTGCAACGCCTCCTCATAGTCCCATGCCCACACTGGAAGGGACTGCACCCTGCTCTACGTGGTGAGGTGACTAGGAAAAGGCCAATCCCAGTTTCACGTATCGGGCAGCTTTGCTTCTTTCTCCAACAATAATCTGAAGTCTTCTATGGGTTCCCAGGAGTATGCGGATGGCTGTTCACATTCTGTGACCATCTCCAGTTGCCAGAGCTACGCACCCAGGAATCCAGGCCTGCCGCCTCGCCAGCTGATGGGTCTGACTGGACCATGGTGTACATTCCTAGGGAAGGAGGTGAGAAAGGAGGGGCTGTTCCAGTGCTACATCTCCAGACTGGAACATGGATTTCCCCTTTCTTTACATTGAGCTTCTGCTAGCTGTTGGGCTTAGGCAGAAGGGGACACCTTTCAGTAAGGCATCTGGTTCTCTATCAAGGAGAAAATTGCTAGTGAGAAAAGCGTATTCATAAAGCGTTTCAAGCAAACTGGTGCCCAGGATTTGAGGTGTATTTCTTACTCTGATAAGACCTAAGGGTAGCAAGTGAGGCTGCTGAAGGTGGGTCTCCTGAGCCATTTTGCCAAGATGTCTCCAGGGCCTTAGGTGCATGTTCTACCCCTCCTAATGGCTATGGCCTATGGGCACAGTGAGGTGATGGAGAATGCTTAGCGCTGAGAGACATGGCTCTATGTGACTGTTGCTTTCAATGTCTACTCTCACTCTATAAGCTCTTAGATAGTCCAGGTCTGGGGGCAACTTCTCACAGCAAAACTTCTGCCATCCCTTTTGCTTTTTCTGTTTTATAAGAAAAGGTTTCATCGTGAAAGCATTAGATTAGTAAGTAGTAAAGTCCCTTGCTTGCTGGCATCTGAGCGAAGTCAAGCTACCGTCTTCTCCGGGGCATTTTCCCTGTCCTGCACACCTGAAGGAACCATTGTCTGGCTACAAGGGTCGTTCTTCTGGTGGAGCTCTCAGGTCTTATTACGTGTTGTATCGTCTGAAAACACCCCTTCCCTATGACTGGCTTTGAGGCCATCTGCTGGGTTTTGTCTCTCCCCAAGTGGAAGGTTTGGCGAAAACCTTAATACTTTTCTATGGAGTAGCACCTGGAAAGAACAATACCCTCATCTGGCTGTCACCATCCCAGTGAGAGGAGCTGACACCCGTGGGAGAGAGCCTACTTGGTTCCTGACTGAGAGTACTTGAGCTGAGTATGATACAGGAGCCTTTTCCAGATCAGGGGAGCCTGCCGGGGGGACTTGGGCAGCCTCACGTGCTGTTGGGTCGGCCCACTGAATACCCTGAGATACATCCTCAGCTCCCTGTTGGTGTCCTCCATAGTGAACTGCCACCACTTTGAAGGGACTACGGATAGATAGTAAAAAAAAAAAAAAGAAAAAAGAAAAAAATCACGGGCCAGCGAGATAGCTCTGCAGACTTAGGCAAGCACAAGGGCCAGGATTTGACCACCAGCACCACCCCTGGGCATGCTGAGCCAGCCACTGAAACCAGGCATGGTGGTACATGACTATAATCTCAGTCCTGGGAAGGCTGAAAACAGGAGAATCACTCTAAGTCTAAGCTGTGAGATCCTGTATCATATTTATATTTATATATATATATATATATATATATATATTTTTTTTTTTTTAATAATCTATTTCCTTATGATATATTATGACGAATCCACTGGCAGTCAGATCACTTCTCTCTTCCCATACAGCCACATGGGCTCGCAATACTAGGAAAGTACACTTGACTCAGCGTCCGCACTGACTGTCTGTCCTTTGCTGAGTTGGGAGGCCCTGGTCAGAGCTGTGAGCTCTGCTAGCCAAGCACTAGTCCCAGGTACAAGGGCGGAGCTTCTGAGTCTGATGTAAAGTCACTACTGTACGCCCTCTCGTTCTTGTCCCATCTTACACGAAGGAGCTTGCATCACAGAAGAGCGTCAGGTCAGGGTCAATACGGCTGTGTCCAATACATCTTCTCTGGCTGCTTATGCATGGGGAATACCTGTTCCCTGTCATGTCTACCAGCTGCAAGTTCCTCTTCTTCTGGTCAAAAGGTAATGAGGTTTAAGGAGGAGCACGTCTTTATTTGAGTGGCTGGATCCTCTAGAAGTAGAGCCTGGTATGGAGCAGTCCGGTATCTCATAGCCAGAGGCTCCCTCTGGAGGAAATTGGTCCTGCTGCCCAGCGAGGCCTGTATACAATGAGTTCTTTCCCTGAAGCCAGCTGGGTGCCTCTGGTAGCAGGAGCACTACGACTGCCTTAGCCCTAAGGCAAGCAGACTACCCCTTTGCTACAAAAGCTGATTGATGACTCAGACACCCTATGGGCTGTGGAGCGGGTCACAGATCCTGTGTAAACACTCCCAACTCAACAGAACCTGAAACAGTGTCCTCTCAGTAGGCTCAGGGCAATGACATTTAGAAGGGCTTGTTTAGCCTGCTATAATACAGTTTGGGAATCAGGTGCCCAGGTTAAAACATGGGTATCTATATTTTGGGTCTTTTTCATAAGTTGATGAGGAGATCGTGCAGTCTCCCCATGTCCTATTGTCCAAAAGTGACAAAAGCCTGTAATTCCCAGCTATCCCGATAGCTGTTTTAGGGTCCTAGGCTATGGGAGAGAAAAAAAAATGGTTTAATGTTTTCTTATCCCAGCCTTCAAGTTCCTTTGGATATGATGAGGCTGACGTATTTTACCTCAAGGCTAAAAAGTAGTGCTTTAGATTCAGAAACCTTAGAACCTCTGCCTGCTAGAAAACCCAGCAGAGCAATCGTGCCTAAGCCAGAGAATTCTTCTGGGGAGGACAGAACAATATATCATCTATCTATGGTAAGACTGTGACCTGGGAAAATTTAACACACGAGGCCTGATCAGGAGGGTTTTTCAAAAGAAAAAAAGCCTGGGAATCTGTGTATAAAGCCATACAGCCGTCCTCTTGTATATCTGACGCTGAAAGCCAGCTGGCACCTCCAGGAGCTGAGAAAGGAGACGGTGTGCATTAGGTGTGACGGGTAGGCTGACACAACTGTTTATCAATCCACGGCGATCTACTGACCTCCACTTCCCACCGGGTTCTTTGACTCCTTGGACTGGGTATAGCACAGCTGCTACAGGGTTGAGGGAGGCCCTCGGGGTATCAGTTCTGGGCAGTAATCCTCTCTTAACTTCAGGTCCTGAAGTACACTGCTTTTGGTGAAGAAAAGATAATAAGACCTTTGAGATGCGTCTGTACCGGAGAAGTTCTTATTGGCCGCCTAGTTTACACTTATTTGCCCATACTTCAGGATTTATTTCTGTCACCCTGTGGGGAAGGAGCACACATGACCTGGGTACTTATGTACTATGGTATTCAAATGGGATCAAATATCTCTCCTCTAGAAGGGAAAGAACTTTCAGGCATAATCAAAATGACAGCCATCCCAGTGGCAGCGTAAGCATTGAGAGAAATAGCAAGTGGCTCCTTTCACTGAGGTGAGGCAGCTGTAAGGCAGTCCAGGGTTGTAAAGAAGGACCGAGAGGCCAGGGCCAGTGTCCAGCAGTGGCCTTGTTCTTTTCCCTCTGTAGTCATGGTGACTCATGACTCCTCTGTGGAGATGGCATTCCAGCCAGAAGGAGAAGGCAAACCGCCCTGGCCCCTCAGTCTTGCTGGTCAGCTGGTCAGGTGGGTCTCAACTTTGGCCCGTCATCTTTGCCTCAGAGGCAGTCTGATTTTCAGTGGTCACCTGTCACCCTTGCCATTAGGGCATGGCCTGGGGGCTTCCTGCTGCAGTTCTTTTTAGGGTGGCCTGGCTTTTGACAGCAGCAGCATGTGAGCGTAGCCACCCAGCTCTTTCTGGAGCTCTTAGAATCAGAGTTAGGATCTACTTCTTTTTAAGGATGAAAAACAAAGGCAGTCACTTTTGGATTTCCTTGGCTCCCTCCCCTTTAGCATGACTACAAAATACGGAGGAGGAAATTTTTTACTGTGGTATCAAGCAAGTTATCCGAAGCAAAGGCCGTCTTTTGTTGCCTTTTTCTAATGTCTTAAGCTGACTGGGTAATAAACTTCTCTTTAAGAATAATCTGTCCAGGTATGGAATCAGAAGCTAGGGATGAATGTTTTACCAATTCTTCTTGTAAATGATCTAAGAAGGTGTAGGGGTTTTCAATTTTTTTCTTATCCAGTAGCTAATAATTTAAAATAAATTAAAGGACTTAGTTCTCATCCTTCTTAGACCTTCCAGGATACATCTGTGGATGTCTCTCACTCCAGTCTCTTGTTTGGTCATTAGGCCAGCAGGGGTCCTAAATAGGGACTGTTTGGGCTCTGGTGGGGATTGGTTGCTACCCCAGCTCACCGTCTGCCAGTCTTCTAAAACTAACAATATGATACTCACTCCCCAAGGGAAAAGGCAGTTATAACGCTGTTTATCTTTCATTAAAAATCAATATTTTATTGAAAACCAACATTACCTCTCTTGAGTCTAGCTCTGAGGTCTGAGTGATCCTATGAAGATCTCAATGTATTTATCAAGGTCAACTAAAATTTTTCTTACTTCTATCTTGATCTGTATTAGGTCACTGAGAGAAAAAGACACAGGATCTTGGGTAGCTCAAATTCTCCATCCACTTCCCGGAGAGTGTCCTGGCCTTGAGTAGCATCAGTGAGAACCACTAAGGATAGGTATTGCTGTGCAGAGGCTTCGGTGATGGCTGGCTGAGAAGACTCTCGCTTAGGACCAAAGGCCAACTCGGGGAAGGCGTAGGCTCAGCCACAGTGGGTGAGGCTGGGGCTAAGCTTGTCTTAGAAACTTTGTCTTCCCATTGGCCACATGACTGTGTAGAAAAAATATCCACAGGCTCTTTGTCAACATGTAAGAACCAAATATTTTAGACATGAGTTCTTCATGTCTAAAATGCGAAAAGGAAGAATGGGGCATCCCTTTACTTCCTGACTGAAATCTCCACCCTTGTGGGGTTGCTAGAGTTGCTTGTACTTCAGGGCACATGGACAGCATCTGGAGAGGGACCAGCAGACAAAATTCAACTGGCCGCCCCCCTTGGACTGTACACAATGTTGCCTTCTCAGCAAGCTTGTGTACTTACTCCTGTGGGTGCTTCTGTAACACAAATTATAATTGGCCTCAGCTGTGACAGTCATATTTAAAGAAAGAAGCATTGCTCAGCACTAAGCTATGGGATTTTGTTCTTGGAAAGAGAGAACATACCAAAAAGTGAGGTGGAAGTAGCTGGAGCAGTGTCAGCTGGCAAAGGAGAGCAGCTCTAGAGGTACCAGCGATTGACCTCAGTGCTGAACCTGAGCCCTAGACACTTGTATTACCTATCTATTCAGCTAGACTACCTTTCCTAGCAGCACAACAAGGCTAAGGTTTTTAAAAAATTTTTAAATTCTTGTGCTCACAGGTTAAACTTATACTTATCATCTAGCAGTCACAATCTCCACATTAGTAAAGGCAGATCTGTCAGTCTCCCATGCATAAATAAATGAAAAAGGTTGAATGAAATCCCTTTCTTATTCTTAGCCTCCATAATGGGCACCACGTGTGAATCATTTCCCTGATAGCTGCTAGGAAAGGTAAACCATTCTCCTAAGCTGCCCCAGACCAATTTCTGGAGCGGGGAGGCAGTCTAATAACAAAGCTGTTCTAAAGGGAGTTGAAAAGCTCCTAGGGAATTTCTAGTTAACAGGAAAAGATAAGGATGATAGATAAATGGAGGCCTTTAGTGGCCACCGTCAGTTTCTCCTGAGTATCACTTGGCATCCACCACAGAGCAGCCCTGGCCCTGGCGTCTCAGTTGCTCTCGGTTCTGTTGGTCTTTACAACCTGAGATCCATCTCCTGAAGGGAATCCAGCTGCCTGGCTGACCACCCAGCCGTCGGCCATTGACTTCAATGGGGATTCATCAGAAGAGGCAGGGGAAACCCATCCTCTGTTTTCAGAGTGGCCACCACCCTAAGAGCATTTGGCTAGCTGGCCTGGTAACCACTATTTGTCAAAGTTCCATAGCAGATAGGTAAAATCTGAGCAAAGTCTTTACCTAGTGCTTCATATGTTTACAGTAAAGAATTTAAAGTCCATAATTTATTATCAAAGTATTTTTTCCTGTCCACATAAATGACAACTAGATCTAGGAGGGGAGAGAAAAGGTGGGAGATCCTTCCGTAGGTGAAAAGTGTTCTGGTCCCTGAAGCTTGTTGCTTTGGAATGGCTCCCTCTGGCTTACCCAGGGGTCAGTTCTTTCCACTGTGTTGGTCCAGTTTCCTGAGGGAGATCTCTCCAGAACATTGTGCTGGGATGCAGCTTTTCTGTGTGTTCTCCAAAACGGGCAAAATTCCAATGTGTCATCTGACCCAGAGATGCAGTAGGTTTTTCTCATTAAGGATGAATTCCTTGTCTTCAATATTATCAAAAGCCAATTTTCTATGGGCTTAACTTAGTTGCTGAGTAGTATGGGAAGGCTGGGACAGTTTGGGGTTCTTTTCTGTAGTCTTCTATGCCTAAAACAAAAGGAAACACAAAGTGACAGGAAAAGATCAGCCACAGACAGCCTTCTCACCCTCTCGGGAGTTACTGAAGCACACTACCCGTGAGTCATCGCTCTGAGCCTGGAATGTGAGACTGGGGAGTTTCTAGAGCTAGGATGGCTTCCTCATGGGTGGAAGATCAGACCAGAAGGGAAACTGAGGCAGAACAGTCCTGACATTACTTCTACAGTGTATAGGAGAATCACGACTGTCTCAGTGAAATCCCTCCTCTAAGTCTTAGGAATGGCCACCAACCTAGCATCTTTTAACTGGTGAAAGAAGTCCTATGATTTATTAACAGGCATGAATATTTTCTAAGTAGATTATATGAAAAGACCCATCTTACAGAATATTAAATTTAGGGACCACTCTGACATTACTGTTCCTAGCACCATTTTCTAAAGTCAAATAAGGAACAGTAGTGAATTCATTAACTAGTTCAAATGCAGCATCCATAATACAGGAATGAAAAACATCTCACTAAGGAAGCATCCTAACCTTATAATCATTCCATGTGTTAAGCTTAAATTTACCGTCATTTAAACGAAACTGTAAGAGACAAAGCATAAGCAACCATGAGTAATGGACAAAGATAGAAAACAATTTGCAGCATAAAAAGCATTGGCTACCTGAATGAGTCACAGTCTAGAATCTATGGAACAAAAGCAAACTCTTCCAGCTAATGGTCTCGGTGTCTCAGTGAAAGACTTTGAAATGTGGCAAAGGAAAGAAACTCCCAACCTGTTAGGTGCCCTGTGTGAGGCTGTGAATGGATTAAACGGGAGTGGAATGGAGAAGCCAGGCCCGCAGGGAGCCAGCCTGAGGCAGAGCAGGGTTTCTCCTGGACCGGGAGGGTCAGGGGCACCCACTGGCTTTCCCCAGGTAGCTGACACGAATTTAGAACATCAATCACTGTCCTTTATCCTTAAGGGAATTAGGCAGGTGCGTTACTTTTATCTTTTGTCTTGAAGTGTGGCCCTGGAGGGATGTGTCTGTCTCTTCCCCACAGCTGTAATGTCTTCTGTCTTCCTCACTAGCACCTTTAAGGGCCTAGACTTTCTCATTGCCTACAGTATTTCTAAGTTAGCTGTCTATAAGATAAGCCCAGGGGTTCGGTCGTCATCTAGATAGATGAGTGAGGCTAGGTCTTGGTCTAGATAGACCAGCATCTACACTGACTTTATCAGACCAGGTGTTACTGCTTTCACTCTGTCTTTGAGGCCTGACCCCCCAACAGATGTGCCTGTGGTCACAGTTATAACAAGTTTTCATTTTTGTTTTTTTCCTTATTTTTAAATTTTAAGGAAGGATCTATAGGGTGTTCTGAATCTCACTACTAGATCGGACTCATAGTAATCCGTCTGTCCACAGCCCCCCAAGGTCTGGGATTACAGTGCGCACCACCATGCCCAGTCTCAGTTGCAGTCTTAGAACATCCAGGGGGTGGGGTTAGCATGGCTGGCCAGGAGATTGAACCCCCAGCCCTTGCACCTGATTGCAGGTGCTTTAATCATTGAACTATTTGGCCAGCCTTGAATTTTCATTTTTGGACAGACTCTATCCCTCAAGGACCTAGCCCTGTCTAACTGTCCATAATATTTTACCTAACTTAGATATCTATAATATTTTCATACATTTGCAACAATTAGAAAACAACATATCACAAATGACATTTATAATAATAGCAAAAAAATCAATAGGTAGTAACAAATGTAATGGAAGATATACACAATTTCTACCAAAATCGGTATTTTTTATTGTATAGAAGACATAATTATGTAAAATATTTATTTCTAGAATTAGGAAGTTTCAGTGTTGTAAAGAATTTTAATTCTCCCCAAATTGATCCATAGATTTATAGCAATTCTAATCAAAATTCCAATAAATATTTTGTGAAAATTGAGAAGATAAATCATAAATGAGAAAAATATAAAAAGAATAGACAAGATAAACTCCAATAAGTGGAACAAAGTAAGAAATTTTCCTCTCTTTATGGACTTCCATGGACTGTCGTGAAGACGCAGGGGTTGTGACGGGCAGCAGCAGCGCAGCAAGCAGGAAGTGATTTGAGTGGAAAACTCAGACACGGATCTGTTCCCGTGCGCAGGCTTCATTTGGACACACAAAAACCAGCAGAAGAGTGTGACTTTTACGCTATGCTGTTCAATTAATACCCACTTGGGAAAAAAATTAAGATTTATTTCTTTAAAACCAAATAGGGGCTGGCCAGATAGCTCCGCATACTAAAGTGCCTGCTTAGGCAGGCGCAGTGACCAGGGTTCAATCTCCAGCATGCCGTGCTGGCCCCACCCCAGGGGTGCTCTGAGACAGCGACTGAGACTGGGTGTGGCAGTGTGTACCTGTAATCCCAGCTCTTGGGAGGCTGAAAACAGGAGAATCACTACAAGTCTGATCTGTGTAGTAAGACCCTGAAGACACTGTATGAAATACATACAAATACTAAATAAAATTATCGATCTCAAATGAATTACAAATACAAATGTACAAGATAAAAGTGACAAAGCTTCTGTATAATAATTCAGAAAAAAATCTTTACTTGCAGTAGGAAATAATTTTTTCACAGAGATATAAAGCACTAACAAAGAAAATGGTTTACAAATTGTTCCTCATTAAAAATAAAACTAAGGGTCATCAAATACATCCTTTGAAAAAATATCATTTGGAGAATGGGTAGGAAAATTATTGGATCAGAAGTGTTTTGTGCAAAACATATAACCAACAAAGGGACAACATCCAAATGACAGGAGGCAGTCCCAGTAGAAACAAATGGACCAAGGGTTTGAACAACCACTACATAAAAAGTGACATTCACATCACCAATAAAAACATAAAAAGTAGTCGACCTTATTATTCACCATAGAAATGCTAAAGAAAATTTCCAGGACTCACTTCGATTAGACTCTGGTAGAACAGAAGAGCTACTTTTAAGGTTTGGCTAGACGAAGAAATAGCAAAGATTTGGAGCACAAGTAATTCTAATTCCCTGCTGGAATGTGCAACGCCTCTGGAACCAAATGGCCCCGTCTTCAATATTTAAACACAACCAGAGCCGGGCTCCAGCCATCCTTGTATCTTAGCTGCACCTTTCGTACAACTTTGTCCACATTTACACAAGTTGACATGGCCTGAAATGCTCATAGCTTCACAAATCATTACATCTAATAACAAGAGTCTCTGTTATCAGCATGATTTATGTAAAAAATGTTTCTGATTCATATACTAGAACACCAACAGTGAAGAAAATGAACAAATTCTTAGTACGTGAAACAATATAGAAAAGTTTTAGAACTATATCGAGTGACTAAACCCATGTGATTCTAAGTATGTAAAATGCAAAACCGGGTGAAACGACAATGGTAGCAATCTTGACTGGTGTTTTTGTTTAGGAAGAGCAGGGCTGCTCGGGCATGTGGGAGACAACCCTGTGAATGTCTCTATCCTCCGGAACCCCACAATTTAGTAGTGCATGCAGAATAGAACACCAACAGTGAAGAAAATGAGCAAAATGCAGTATAAGCTGAAAGTACATAAACTGTTATAATTTTAGATAAATAAGGTAATATCTGGCAATAAACACAGTCTTGTCTGCGTTAGAGGCACTGAGGACTGACGTCTGTCAGGAATCTCCGGCCGATGGAGGAGGCACGGAGCAGGGCTTCTTGCACATCATTTCTCCTCATCCTCCTTGGATGCACCCTAAATGGCTTCATGCATCAGCAGGATGGGATTAGAGATCCCCCCAGATAGTGGCCCTTGATGCACTTATTGAATCGTTATCTCCTTGCTCTCTTTCTGTCAGGCGAAGAACTCAAGCAGGGTGCAGCCATTGCTTCCTCTCTAAAACCAGGAAAAGCATCATTTGTCTCTAAAAAACAATAAAACAGCAGCAGGAGCAGCCACAGCAGTAATGTCACCCTCACAATAAGTTTCCTGGCTCATGTCCCATGAATACAGTATTCATAAAAAGCACTAACAGGAAATTGTGCTTACCAGCCACAACAGAGGAAAATGACTTTCTAAATCGGAAAGCTAGGACCTTGGCCAATACTCCATTTGTAGCACAAATTACCAATAAGTGCAAAGCCTGGGTCTTTGTCTCTTCAAATGTGCTTGATTATTTTTATAGGGATCCACGGGTGTTAATTTTAGCAGCGTGTTTGTTGCCTATTTGGTTTCCTATTTTCATTTTTATGATGTTATCTAATAACATATCCTATCTAAAGCATTCCTAAGAATCAGTCTTAAGTCCAACTGTGTGCTTCGTGGTGACAAAATAATCGAAGAAATTAAAAGAGCGTGTCTGCCGGGGATATAGCTCAGCAGCATGGGCATCTGCCAGGGAAGCTAAAAATCCCAAGTTTGGTCCCTGGTACAAACCAACAAAAAAAAAAAGCATATCCCTTAAGCAGATGACTCAGACACTTGGACACTTTAAGGCTAAAAGGAAGACGAAAGACAAAAGATAAGAAATGAGTAAAAGTCAAGGAACGGATTTCTTACTCCTCAACATTAATAGTTACGTGTTAGAATAGAAACTGTATTTTAGATTGGCTATCCTCTTTGTTCCCAGGAAAATAACTCTCATTTTTGAGAATGGAAAAACAATGAAATGCCCCTAGTTGCCAAAGCGCCATTTCCCCAGATAGCAAGATGTTTGATCAACGGCATTTGAGATGTAGGCTGTTCTACGGGCCTGGAACAGCTGGAGTGGAGGCGGGAGACCTTCAGAGGCCCACAGTTAATGCAAATAATAACGTTATATCCACTCTTCTGTTCATATCAGGGTGAAATATCAGCACTTACGACCCTCAAATTGCAGTCACACCTGCTGCATGAACTTCAGCAAAGCGCGTCAAGTTATATTTGAATTTAATTTCTCATGAAGTCTATTTCAAACATTATTCTTTTGAGAATGTCTTGCAATGAATGTTTGTTCAAAACTGGGCTCTGAATTGTTCTCCCAAATGGAATGGCATGAGTAGGAAGCCTCCCGAAGGAGGACGGTGCCCTTCAGACACTCCAGAGTCCCCGTCCCTCTTCCTGTCGTGCAAGGATGCTCACAGGTATCATGTAAACAAGGTCCCCGGCAAACCTCCTATGCCAACACCCTATTCTGAGAAGTTGGCTCCATGGCTGTGAGAAAAAAGTGTTGGTTGCTTAAGCCAGCTGCTTTCTAGGACTTTGGTAAGGAGGAACAAGCGAAGCCAGATGCTGTGGTGAGCAGCGTACATCTTACAGATTCCTTAGATGTATTTCTAGTGCACAGCAATGAAGCATGGAATCAACAGGGCACAGGTGCATGGTTGAACCAGTGTGCAGGCCTAGCAGTCGTAGTGATCCTAGACCCATGTGCGGAGCACGATTCCCAGGCTCTGTGCCCAGTGCCAATCAGATGGTGCCATTTCCAATCCTTCTGGCACAAACTAAGCAAGTTTTTGACAGGATGGCCTGGGTCTGACCTTAGCCAGAAGACTGGAGTTGCAGAAGACATAGCCCTCAGCCTCGTGGCCATGGTGAAAGCCCTCGCTTGTCTGCTCTTAACCTGTGCGGCGTCTTTCTCGGCCTACCTTGAAGAAATGTAAACCGACAATCTCTTTCAAGTAACTTGTCCAATTCTATGCTGAGGACACCAAGAACCTGGAAAGAACCCCAGGGAGCCTGCTGAACTCCAGAACCTCATAGCAGAAGTTCTACCACTTTTTGTGCATTGAGCTTGAGATCTAGGCTACATTTGCTTATTAATATTATCATCTGCAGATTCTTATGTATATTCCATGTACATAGTCATGCCTTCTGAGTTAATTATTTTTTCTTTTTTCACATTAATAACTTTTAATTGTTTTGCCCTACTATATTATTTAAAACTTTATCCTGATCTTGAAGGGCATGTTTTAAATCTAAAAATTATATTTTTATCTAATTATTAGGTATATTTTATATATATGTTCTTTTAAGTAACCCTTTATCCATTAAGGTTCCTCTATCAGAGCAGTGTT
>PVKN010006888.1:0-27601 GCA_004027915.1 Capromys pilorides
GATTTTTCTTTGAAACAGTTACAAGGAACTTTCGTAAATAGGTCTTTAGTAAAGCAAAATGTGTGGTAAGGGAAAGCATTCCCACTTCTAGGGTTAGGTCTCTGTCTTTTGGCAAGCCTGTGCCTCTGACCTCAGAGAGCAGACAGGATAGCCACAGGGGCTGGCCTTGAGCATTTCCCTTCCCCCAGGTAGATTTGGTTGGACAAAACCGGAAAGGGAAAAAGACAACAACCCTGAGAGGCTCTGCTGTGGTTACAGTTTCTCCTGAGGGCATTCCTTCTTAAGAACAGGATGCCCAGCTGTACTTTTAAGCGGTTCCTTTAGCTGTCCTCCTGCCCAAACACAAGCACAGGGGATTTTTCACTGACATTTACTTTGAAAACTGGCCAAGTACCAGGAGGTAAAAGATAGAAAATTCTGGGGGAGTCCTATGATGCCACTCCTTGGAGATACTAACCCTTAGCCTTGTGCACACTGAGCCCTCAGAACGCATCCAGCACAGCTTGGGTTTTCCAGCTCCTGTCAGTGGGTTTCCACAGGTGGAATCTGTGATTCCCTCTATGTGTATCTGTCTCTTCTAAACTGGGGACAGGAGTGGGCTCTGTGGCCTGGCTTCTCGTACAGGTCTAAGAAGCGTGGCTGCTGCTGTGATCCTTTCCGATGACCACCGAGGCTGGATGACGGCAAGTCAGGTTACGCCCTTGTCAAATTCCTGTATGAGGCCTGACTGTAAAGGTGAGGCAGCGGCCAGCAGGCAGGTCAGAGCCCTGGTTGCCTCCGGTGAGGTCTCCGTCCATCAGCACCACGTGCTCTGCTCGTCCCCAAGGGCAGCTCTAAGCACGTGCTCTCCTGTGTGCCCATCCTCTTGCTGTGAGTCCTCACCATTCGCCTTCTGGTCCCTTCCCTAGATGCTGTGCTTCCCAATTCCTGTCCACCACTCACCTACCAGGTTTTCTAGGGCTCTGAGCACTGCGGAATGCTGAGAATGCCCCAGGGGCTGCCAGTCACAGCTGAGCTCTGTCCTGTTCTCCTGTCTACTCTCCTTTCAGAAGAGCAACCTCTGTCTTCTGTTGGCCACACCTGGGCCATCGCTTCATGTCCCCTGACACCAGCCTCGCTGTTCACCTCTAAACCCTCAGTCCTTGCTGGTCACCAGGACATTAGCTTGGTATGCTTTGTGAGGGCAGAGCTACTCGTGCCAGCTACTCAGCTACTCATGTCAGGCGTGTACCCCCTGACCCCCCATCCCTAGGATGCACTGACTCTGACCTGGTGAATGCCTTAGTGTCTAGTCAGTGGGACCCAAGAGGTTCCCATCTGCTCTTAATGTGTCCTGAACCTGTTTGACCAGGTGATTGATGTCTGCCTTTCATGATCAGGCCTTGAAAGCCAGGCAGGGAGGCTGAGACCTGGTCTATGCAACCCTCTTTGTACATTGATTAGCCCAGAACCAATTAGATCCCTCACAAGTGTTGGCTGATGGTATCCTTGTTTGTGTCTCGATATTCCACCAAAGCCTCATGCAGTCAAGGAGTTTTTCCAGAGGTGGCTGAATCTAGAGTTTGTGATGGATTTACAGTGCAATTCTTGGATTAAAGGCATTGGGATTAAGGGTGGGTGATTCCTGGATCAGTCCACTGTTTGGACTGGCACTGCCCTAATCTCAGTAGACTGAATACGATGTAAGGGACAGAAAGAGGCTTTTCTTCTCTTTCTGATTGCTTTTGCTGTCTTCCACTGTCATGAACTGCTGTCCCTCTACCATGTGCCACCCATTTACGGACTGTGAGCTAAATAAGTCTTTCTCCCTTAACCTCATGCATTGGGTGTTTTGTCTCAGCAATGAGAACAGTAAGACAGATGGCAGAATGCTGGGGGAAATTAGCTCCTTCCTTATGCATCTCTTGGATTTATCTTTTGAATTTGGGTGGAGAGTAAGCAAATAGGAGTCCAGTGATGCTATTGTTTTACAATTTTTTTTAGGTGTTGAATTTCTAATTTCCATATGCCCAGTTCTGAAAATGCAAATTATAGTCACAGAGCCAGGCCACTGTTGTTCCCCAAATGGGTTACTACCACATATCTAAGCAAACAGGAGGGAGGTCACGCCACTCTTGGCATTGAGTCATCACAGTACAGCTGGGACAGCTTGTGGTGCTGCACCCAAGACATGCTAGACATGCTAAGTGACTCTTTCCCCTCTCTGGATCCTCCCAGACAGGCAAAAGCTTTATATGCTGAAGGCATGTTGTTTCATACCAGGTTTTTCCTTTATTCTTTCTTTCTTTTTGAAATGCATTTAGTACAAGGTCTACAGGATCTCACTACATAGATCAGACTCATAGTGATCCTTCCTTTTTTCAGTCTCCCAAGCGCTGGGATTACAGGTTCAGGACACCACACCTAGTTTCAATCACTGTCTCAGTGTGCCCTGGGGGCAGGGCCAGCACACCGCGTGGGGGATCGAACCCCAGTCCCTTTGTCTGTCTAAGCAGGTGCTTTCATCCGCTGAGCTATCTGGCCAGCCCAGCATTTTCATTTTAAGAAATAAATTTACATGATTTGAAGTACACCACACACCCTGCACAGGGGATTGGACCTAGGGCCTTTGTGTTATATCCCAGTCATATGTATGTATGTGTGTGTATATATATATATATATATATATATATATATATATATATATATATATAAAAATCAGTATTACTGAGTGCCTTCCTGCCCTCAGCTGTTTTCAAGCTTATTACCCACCTGCTTCAGCCTCCCAGCAAGCTGGGATTAAAAGCATGTGTCACTATGCCCATTTAAAATTTCCTTTTTTAAGAAAAAAAAGTTAAGTAGACAAATTTATTACATCTTGTACCATTATGTCTTTTCTTTATCACCCCCTTTTTTCAGTACCAAGGATCATACTCAGCACTTGCCAGGCAGGCACTTATGCTACTGAGCTACCTTCCTGGCCTCTTAAACTCTTCCCAAGGCGCACTCAGTGTTTCCTGGATAATTTCCCTAAGTCTGTTTGATATGAGCTGAGTCTGGGGACAGAGACTTAGTTCCTAATTCTGGGCTGACTCTGTGGCTCTGTGGTTTGGAGACCTTGGAGAGAAGGACATGCTTTGTGACTTCTCGGATTTCAGAGTTGTAAGATGGGAATTACAACAGTGTCAGTGGCCCTAGGCAAGCCAGTAGGAAAAGTTGCTGCATGAATGCAGGATGGGAAGTAGGTTTAAAGACATGCCCCAGGCCACGTGGTAGAGCTAAAAAATAGCACTCAGGACTTCCTGCCTGATGGTCCAGGGCCCTGGCCACTTGTGTGGAGGAAGTCGGAGGAGTCAGCTCTGCATGCTGCTGAGTGGCCTGTGCCAAGCGGCTGTCCCAGCTGCTCTGTAAAGCCCGGTGTCCTCTGGGCTGCATCCACAAATCGCCCATGTCCAGCATCTACTGAGGACTTGTATGGGCAAAGCCACCTAGGAGCTGCTTACTGTGGAAGCTCCGGGGCCTGTGCATATCCCCGAGTGTTTCTGAGGCTGAACATTCAGAGCTGCTTCACCAGTGCAGAGCAGGCTCACCAGGAAGAACGCTTTGGTGGGTGCAAGAGTCCAAGGAGCTTGCAAGCCCAGCTACAGAGGGGCCAGGGTGGGAAGGAATGGGTAAGATGAGTGTGTGTGACAGACAGCAGGAGAAAGGAGAGGCCAGAAGAAGGTGGGCTTCCTTTAATTTTCATTTCACAATTATTTCCCTGTGGCTGTGGCCCTGCAGGAGACTCCACTGAGCAGCCTGGGGTTCTGGCTGCTCGCCTTCGTGCCTTTGATTCTGGGACTAGCTTTGCCCTTCGTCTGTTTTCCACTTTTGCAGCATTGCCCCAGCCTTTCCTGCCTCTCCTGCTGCTTGCAGAAGTTTCTGGAACATGTTTCAGAGACTGCACTCTTCTCAGAAATTGTGCAACATGCTCTATTTTTACAAGTACGTTTCTCCCTTTCTCTCAAAAAAAAAAAAAAAAAAAAAAGTCTCTCTGAATTCTCTAAATTTTATTATTTCCTCTTTTCCCCTTTGACCCTTAGCCAGAGTTGCTCTCTCTCTCTCTGTATGTGTGTGTGTGTGTGTGTGTGTGTATGAGGGAGTGCGTTATTAAGATATAAATAACACACCATACAAATCCAGTTAAAGTGGACTAGTCGGCGATTTTGAGGACCTACCACACTGTGTAACTATTGCCACTGTTAGTCTTAGAGCATTCCCACCATCCTTTGAAGCATTCTGTGCTCACCAGCTGCCCCTCTGCAATCTGGCCCTCTCCACTGGCCCTGGCAGTGACTAATGCCTTTTCTTTCCCTATGAGTCTTCCTATTCTGGACATTTCAAACAAATGGGACTTCTATGAAATTTAGTCTTTTGTCTCTGGTTTCGTTCACTTAACCTCTTTTCAAGTTTCTTCCTTGTTGCAGCAGGCATCAATACTTTATTCCTTTTTGTCATTGACACCAGAGATTTTGTCCTTTTAGTGGCACAGATAAGGGTCAAGGCAAGACTAGGTAGAGCACACATCACGTGGCAAAAAGAATAAAAAATTATGTTACTGAAATGCAATATGGAATCATGGACAAAAATAGTGCGGAAATCATGTTGAAGAACATTATATAGACTTGGGAGAGGAAATCTTAAAAATTCCATGCAAATAGAATTTGCATATTCTAGAAAATTCCATGCAAATCTCAATGTTTCAAGTATCCTCTCCTCTGTCCCTTTTTCCTACCTGTGCTCTAGTATTTTTCTAATGAAAAGAATAGACTTCTCCTATGAGGAACTCTATTCTTAGCCAGAGGCCCATCAAGGACTTCACTTTTAGTCTTGGATAAGCATGAGGTAAAAAAAGATGAAAATGACTCAATTATTGAAACCTTGAATGAGCTTGTTGAAAAAATAAGAGGAAAAAGCTAGTTTGATTTGGCTTTTAAGAATAAAAACAATGTTATCAAGTCAGCAGATGAAAAAAGGCCTAAGATACTGATAGGATAGAGATTTTGAGACTGACTGATACTGAATGCTGGTCCCTAAGAAGAAAACAGGCGAAGAGGCTAGAAGTCAATATATTCAGGATCTGTGGTGAGAGAATCTAAGAAATGGTAAGACAGATTGCTTTCATTTTCCAGACAGTGGTCAGAAAACTTCCTGAGCAACTGCTACGCAATGTTCATTTGCAAACCAGATTATGATCTTATAGGAGAAAGAGCTGGCCAGGTTTAAAGTCAAGAACTATAAGCCACTGACATTAATATGAAGCATGAGCTAAGAACCAAATATGTGAGCAGAATAGGAAAGCTTTCCTTTTACAAAAATATCTCAGGAAATATATTAATAGTTGCAAAGTCCATTAAAATTAAATATAATTTGATTAATGTAGCTCTAAAACATTAACACAGAAAAGGAAAGACAGGGCATCTTAGAATTTGGGGATGGCTGAGATTAGGGTTGGAAAGGTGAAAGAAAAGTGAGACACAGTTTGCCCTGCTTGCCAGCTGAGGGATGCTGCTGTGAATTCTGAAATCCTGAGAAGCCAAAGCTCATCCTGACTAGCTCGCGTCTCCCTATTCCACTCTCTACATGTTATAAAGTGGTGTTGTTTATGTCCCTGGAGTTTCAAGGAGTTCACACCAACAGTTATTTTATTTAGAGTGTTTTGTCACCTTAAGGGCCAGATGTGCTTCCACCGGGCTAGACAAAAACAGATTAAGCTGCTAGCTGCCATGCTGTACTTAGAATTCACTTATTTGTTTGAATATTGAGCGAGCATCTATGACTGCCAGGAGGACTGGGACAAAATGATAAATCCAGTGGTCACAGGCTTGCTCATGGCAGACAGAAGTGTGCGCTCAATGAAATTGCGGAAGGGCTGCCGCCACATCCACGCTGTACGGAAGTGAATTGCCTGAGAGCCTGAGTGGATGGAAGGCTGTTCTTCGGGCAGGTTTCAGTGCCTGGATCTTTCTTTGCAATGAGTTCTTGGCCTCCTTTCTCATAAACTTCCTCTAGGCCACCCCGCCTTCCCCCAGACCTGACTGGCTATTTCCCATCTCAAGATCTAATCATAGTCTCTACTCAAGCTGAGAGCCTGCGAGTGAGTGACCGGAGTTGCAATGTTTTTTCTTGTTTCCCTTTATATTCTGGTAAAACATGCCTAAAAGAAAATTCTTTGCATGTCTTCTTTTTCTTTTTCTTTCTTTTCTTTTTTTTTTTTTTGTTTTGTAGTTTTTAGAGAAAGAGCCACAGGGTGTTCAGGGTCTCACTACTAGATTGGACTCGTAATGATCAGCCTGTTTATAGGATCCCAAGAGCTGGGATTACAGGCACGTGCCCCCACACCCAGTCTCAATTGCCATCTCAGGGCACCCCATGGGCAGGTCTGGCCCTGGCAGGACCAGGGATCCAACGCTTGTCTCCTGTGCCTGCTTACAGGTGCTTTAATACTGCCTCTCTTCTTCAGAGTACCTTTGCATGGCACTAAGCACATGTATATTGCTGTGCAGCCATCCCTACCATTCTGTTCCAATGCTTTTTCATCTGAAAAACTGAAACCATATCCATTAAACTAAACTCCATGCCCACCCCTCACCTGCTTCCTTCCTGGGTAACTGCCATTCTTCTGTCTTGATGAATTTATTCCGGATATCTGCTGTAAGAGGGATCATACAATGTTTGTCTTTTTGTGATTGGCTTATCACTTAGCAGGATAGCCTCTCCTCAAGCTTCATCCTTGTTGAACCATATGTCAGAGGCTTTTTAAATAATCCAAGTGTTTTCAAGACTCCTGACTCTCACTGCTGTCAGAAGCCCTATGGGAAATCTGTGATGCTCTTAACGTGAACATTGAGCAGAATTGAATGGTGGGACTATTTACAAGTTTAAGGAAATCCTTACGTCCAAGGGTTGCAATGCCCGAGAGCTAAAAACAATGGGGAGATGTTACCCCTGTAAGATCTCAGGGGCCAAAGGGGATGCAATGATGCAATGATTACTAGCACCTAAAGATATGGCCCCCAGACAGAAAGATTTTGGGGAGGGCATGTGGCCCTGCACAGTGGGCAGTGTAGTGCCTTGCCCTCCTCTTGTCCAGCCCCATCTTCCACCAAAGCTTTGCACTGTTGAGCCCAAGCAGCCACAGAGGGCAAAGCTGCCCTTCCTCAGAGTGGTGCTGGTGAGAAAGGCTGGAGATGAGAACTGGAGGAGCAAAACTGCCTCCTACCTGCACACACTGCTTCTGTGGGGAATTGGTGTGGTGTGAATCCGAATACGAGCCTGAAGCTGAGGACAGGGGTGGAGGAGTTCCTCTAAATGAGAAAGGGGAGGAGAGTTAGCCTTGGAAACATGTCCATCAGAGAAAGAGGATAAAGAGACACAGGGGTAAGTGACAGTCCTAGGAGGAGGGCTGGGAAGAATCTCAGGTAGATGTCTAAAGGGACCCAGTGCATGAAGAAACAATGTCCTTTTCTCAATGTCCCTGAGACCTTTAGTAGACATACTCTAGTGAGAGATAGTGGCACGCCCCTGTAGTCCTAGCACTGTGTGAGCCTGAGGCAGGAGGATCCAAGTGTAAGCTAAGCCTGGGCAACTTAGTGACTCAGTGAGCTCTTGTCTTAAGAAAAACCATATGTGTATGTTTCTTTTTTCCAGGTATACTTTTGAATGTAGCACAATGTTGAACATGGTTAGGAATAACAAAGCCCAGTATTGATTGGTGTGACAGGCAAAGATACCCATATCGGAAGCCTAGAATCTGTGATGTCACTTGGCAGTGGGAACCAGGTTTGCAGAAAGAATTAGGGCTGATTGTCATCTTGTTGCAATGGGATTATCCTGGGTGACCTGGATCAGCACTGTGTCATCACAAGGGCCTTAGGTGAGGCAGGGAGAGGCAGAGGCAGAGAGCCGCCATATGGAATCTGGCCTGCTGGCCTGGACTATGGAAGAGAGCCAGGGAAAGCAGCCGTCTCTGGAAGCTGGAGTGGGAGGAGTGCAGTCCTTGCACTGTTTCAATTTCAGCCCAGTGACACTCGTTTATTTATTTATTTACCTATTTATTTTTGTGCAGGGTCTCACTATGCAGCTTGGACCCATAGTATTCCTCCTGTTTTCAGCCTCCGTAGTGCTGGGATTAAAGGCACATGCCACCACACCTGGACTCTTGTCACTGGCTCAGCGTACCCAGGGGCAGGGCCAGAGCGGCATGTGGCCAAGTGACACTTCAAACCCCTGCATTGTGATGATTTCTTAGAGCGACCATAGGAAATTAACACATGCAAGTTTTATAATACATCTGGTTTTATGGGAAAAGTTAACTGAATTTTGGATTAAAAATATGTGACTATTTGCAATTACTTTAAATACTGTACTTAGATTAAACCTGCAAACATTTCTGACAAGAGCTTTGATTAAACTACCCAATTTCCTCCTGGTAGCTGAATAGCACATGAGCCACAGTAGACCAGGGCCTGGATATTTGCCTTAGTACCACAGTGTTTATTTGATTCTTAGCTTTCTAAGAAGGTAAGAAGAATGGAGCTGCTTGGGGCTGGGGAGATAGCTCCATGGCACAAGTGCCTGCCTGGCAAGTGCAAGGTTGTGAGTTCAAACCCCAGTCCCGCAAAAAAAAAAAAAAAAAAAAAAAAAAAAAAAAAAAAAAAAAAAAAAAAAAAAAAAAAAAAAAAAAAAAAAAAAAAAAAAAAAAAAAAGAATGGAGCTGCTCAAGCACTGATATTTTAAAGTTTCTTAAAAATTTTTTAAAATTTTAATTTAATTTAATATTTTTTAATCTTTTTGAGACAGGGTCTCACTATGCAGTTCAGGCTGGTCTTGAGCTTATTTTTGTAGCCCAGGCTGGTCTTGAACTCACACTGATCCTCCTGCCTCAGCCTCTTGAGTGCTGGGATTACAGGCGTGTGCCACTATGTCCAGCTTAAGTTTTTTTAAAAAATGTATTTGGTACAGGGTCTCACTATGCAGCTCAGGCTTGTTGTGATCTTCCTATATCAGCCTCCTCAGTACTGGGATTACAGGCATGGGCTACCATGCCTGGTTTTGGTGGTCTGCTCAGTATGCCCAGGGTGAGGCCAGCATGGCATGTGGTGCTGGGGATTGAACCCAGGTCCTTGTGCTTACCTAGACAAATGCTTAGACTGCTGAGCTATTTTGGTAGCCCCTTTAGTACTGATTTTTTTGTTGTTGTTTTGATGGTACCAGTGATCGAACTCAGGACCTTGCGCTTGCCAGGCAAGCACTTATTCCACTGAGCTATCTCCCCAGCCCTAGTACTGATTTTTTGATCAATGGGACACCCATAATTTTTATTTTGAATATCATCTTTTTCTATCCTCTTTGAGGGACCAATCCCTGCAGTCTACTTCTCAGCACCCATGATCTGTTTTTAGGTCTCTCTGTGCAGGTAGCTGACTGTCCAAATCCAGTGAATGTTTTCCTGCTCCCCTGGAACTTCCAGGCTCTGGCCTAATGAACACACATGATGTGTGTCTCTGGTGGGGTTATTGCATCAAGTAATACTGAGACTTCCTGCCCCTAAACACATTCCACTGCAGTGTTACATTCAAAGCCACACAAGATCCTGGAAAATAAAATGTCTCTTTACTAAAGATCTTCGGGAACAGTTCGGTGGATCCTCGTTTCTTCATGTGGCGTTCCCTTTCAGATATTGACAGACCACATCCACAGGAGTGAGCCCTCCCGTTCGGTGGTGTTTCTGTGTGGGAGCATTTCCATGGCTGTCAGAGATGCCTTCAGGCACAGCTCACAAGTGCATAATGCTGCCAGCTCCTAGGAGAACAGTTTGCTATGAACAAAACATCAGTGAGTGGGTCTCCCACTCAGTCAGTGAGTGGGACTGGCCTACAGTCAAGGTTTACCTTTCTTTTGATGCAGCAACTCAATTTCAGTGAGTTTACTCCAAGAACCCTCCTCCCTTAATGTCAAACACTATCTGAAAAAGAGTATTGAGGTGGCGTTATTTGTAATAGCCAAATATTAATAACTCAATCAAGATTCTTATCCCTAAGAGATCGGTTGGATCATTTATATAACAGGCAAATAGTAGGGTACTAAATAGCCATAAAAACAAGGAAGGGGTTCTCTAATAGTGAATATAGAAGGAATTCCCATATTGCTAAGTAAATAAATCAAGTTTAAGTGACAAACATAAAACATACCATAACTGATGCAAATATGTAAATAATGGTGCATGCACGTGTGTGTATGAGAGAGAGAATGAGAGAGAGAGAGAAAGACAGAGAGAGAGAGAGAGAGAGAGAGAGAGAGAGAGAAAGAGAGAGAGAGAGTATTCTTAGGAAGCACATGAAAAATATACTAGGAAACCAGGAAACAATGAAAATGATTTCCTGTTGGAGGTTAGTATGAAAGCGTGGAAATAACAGGGGTGTTAAAAGGGGAACTTTCTCTGAGTATGTGTTTTTATACAGGTTGATTTTTGAGCTGTGTGTTTCATATATTCAAAAGTAAGTTAAATGAAGAAGGTTTTGGAAATACTGGGAGTTGAATCTAGTCCTTTTTAAGATTCCAGTTCTCTCTTTTTTTGAAGATTCTAGTTCTTGTAAACAAATTTTTACTTTAACACAGAGTCTCCTTAAGTTGCTAAGTGCCTGGGCTGGTCTTGTACTTGCGACCCTCCTGTCTCAGACCCCCAGAGTACTGAGATTGCAGGTGTGTGGTAACGTGACTGGTTTTTTTCAAAGCAGACTTTAAAAAATCCCCACAAAATTAAATGCAAACAGAAGTGAACACATCTATGTGGTGCCCTTTGAGCTGCATATTTTTACTTATGAAGTATATTCTAAGGAGAGGAAGAGTTGTAAAGGGAGCTTATGAAATTGAACTGTAATTGTTAGTAGGTTTGGTGACATGATGCTGAACCTATTTTGTATATATGTGGGAAAGGCAAATGACAACTGTACTGATTTTGTAGGTGCCTAGGCTCTCACTACAGAGGCCAATATCACAGACTGCAGGAATGCATGCTCCTGGGTTAGAACTGCCATGCGCTTATAAACCAGCTCTACCTACTGAAAGTTTCTGGAAACGATGTCACTCCAGGAGCATTTAGTTGCTTCTTGTACTCAGATCTGGGTTTCTATGTACCATTTTCTTTGGATAGGAACACATTTCTTTGGCTCAGTTGGCTGCTTCTAAATCAAATATAGTAGAAATACTACACAATATATTAGGAGCATGTTGTGTCAGAAAACAAGGAAGTGATTAAATACCAGTGGTGAGGCTGGGTGTGGGTGGTGCACACCTATAATTCCAGCACTCTGGGAGGCCAACACGGATTGCCTGAGCAATGTAGCAATTTATCAAGTCCCTGTCTTAAAATCAAAAAAAAAAAAAAAAAAAAAAAAAGACCTGGAGATGTAGTTCATCGAGTATGAGCTCCAGAACACATACATACACACACACACACACACACACACACACACACACACACACATCCCAAAACATTCAAAACAGGGGCTGGACCAGCAACATATTTTACAGAGGAGGCTGAAGAGATAGATCAGCAGTCTCAGCATCTGCCTGGCAAGCACAAGGACCTGGGTTCAATCCCTGGTACCACATACTATGCAGGGTCCATGCTGAGATGGCCACCGAAATCAGGTATGGTGGCGCATGCCTATAATCCCAGTGCTGGGAAGGCTGAGACAGGAGGATCACTAGGAGTCCAAGCTGCATATCGAGACTCTTTACCAAATAAATAAATAATTTTAAAACATTAAAAAATATTTCATAGAGCCCAGTACAAAGTGAAATTATAGGGTTCCTACTGAAAAATGATAGAGAATATCAAGCTAACTACAGCAAAGTATTAAACTAAGCAGGAAGTCTTATGCTCCGTAGTGCGTCACCACGCCCAGGTTAAGTTTTTTTTTAAAAATGTGTTTGGTACAGGGTCTCACTATGCAGCTCAGGATCTTCTGTGCTTTTGAATGTAACACTACAGTGGAATGTGTTTAGGGGCAGGAAGTCTCAATATTACTTGATGTAATACCCCACCAGAGACACACACTATGTGTGTCCATTAGGTCAGAGCCTGGGAGCTCCAGCGGAGCAGGAAAACATTCACTGGATTTGGACAGTCAGGTACCTGCACAGAGCAAGTCTCTTCTCTCTCCCTCTCTCTCTCTCTCTCTCTCTCTCTCTCTCTCTCTCTCTCTCTCCCTCCTCTCTCTCATTCTCTCTGTCTCAGCATTCCCCAATGGTTGTGATATTAAACATTGTTGTTTTCAATTTAGTTGCCCAGATTACCAAATATAAGCAAAATAAAACTTTTAAGCATTAACTGCTCCCTTCAAAAACCAGGAAGCTTTTCTAAACACAAGGTTTTGTGCATCTACACGGGTGGCCTGCCCGTAGAGCTGCTCCTGAAAATGGGAGAAGTGTTACAGGCTTAGTGGAGCCAGATTGAAGGGGCTAATTCTAGCACCACTTGAGCACTACAAAAGAATAATGAAGACAACACACTGGAAAATTGGGAGTAAAATGATCTGTGAGTTTACAGAGATACTGTGTATGGCTGTCTCATTTATTCTTCTCTCAATACTAGAACAGATACTCAACACCCAAAATGAAGGAAGGAAAGGTTTATTTAGCTAATAGTTATGGAAGGTTTCCATCCATACTTGGCTGGCTCCAAGGGAGACTGGTATATGGCAGAAAGCAGCATTTCATGGTGGCAGGACAACAACTGCAACAGAGGCAGCAGACAGAAAGAGTCTGTTTCTTTGTCTCTCTTATCTTACATTCAGGCTCTCTTGTCTCAGGCTGTCCACTTCAGGCCACACCCATAATTCCAGCAGTACTCAGACCCATAATCTCATCAGTACTAAAACCTATAATCTCAGTGGATCATGAGTTAATCTCAAACTCTAGAAGTCTTCACCCCATGACTGCATGAGGCTTTGGGGGAATAACTAGACACAAACCATAACAATGGCGATACTACACTCCTAGAAACACTGGACAGTAATACTACACAAAAGTTTATATTTAGAGAAGGGAAAACTTATTTATGTTTTGTTATACTATGTTTATTAATTCTAGATAATAAATACAGACAGAATGGTACAATTAGAAAGATGACTATTATTGCAGTCATTCAGTAATAATGATGCTAAGATCAATGAGTCAAAGGTAATTGGACAACACATTCACAGATTTACACTCTCAATTTATCACACTTTGGGTGGTTTATTAATTACAAATGGGATGCCAGGGATATAGCTCAGTGGTGTAGCACCTGCTGGTAAGTGAGAGGCCCTAATTCTAGCACGAAAAAGAAAAACCTATAAATGAGAAAAGATTATAAAAGCAAGGCCTGGCAGAAACCACCTTTAAAAAATTTTTTTTTAAACTTATTTATTTGGTACAAGGTCTCACTATGCAGCTCAGGCTCATAGTGATCCTCTTGTCTCAGAGTTCCCAGTGCTGGGATTACAGGCGTGCATCACCACACCCGGTTTCAGAGGACAGTGAGGACTCTGGTACCTACAAGTCATGTGTTATCAGGGACTAAACCTGGATCTTTGCACTTGCCAGGCAGGCACTTAGACTGCTGAGCTATCTCCCCTCTCCCCAGAAACCGTCTTAACCTTGGCATTAACTTGGCATGACCAATAACATCACAATATGTCATCTTGTGCTACTGTCACACAAGGGCAAGTACACCATGTAGGCATTTTGCCCCAAATGTCTCATATGGATCTACTTATTCAGAGGCAGACAAATCATGCATTCTGTATGGATGGGGGACATTCTGTAAGGCAAGTGATTGAAACTCTTCAAAACTACCATGAAAGAAAACGAGAAAAACACCATGGATTCCCTCAGGGAAAGCGAATCTAATGAGACTGAAGAACCCCGTGAATTGTATTACTTTTGATTGATGTTGCAGCATAGAAAATAGCTGGTGCTTCAGAATCGCTAGCCACGTGACCACTAACTGCATGCACAGCACACAGGGTGCAAGATTGTCCTTTGTCCCAGTGAGGCCTGACAAGGAAGGTCAAGGCTGGGGTTCATGGCATAGCCAGACAGGGGCTGAGGCTTCTCCTGTGCACTGACATAAGCAGTTCAGGACTGGACAGGCTCTTTAGGTTTCATTTGAAAACAGGGAAGATACACCCACTCGATGCATTACAATAAAGCATATAGCAGTCACTGTTTTAGGGCGAAATACCCTGTATCAAGTTTGGGGCCAAAATGTTGTTATGTAATGTATGTATCTTATTTTATTTTATAGATTATCTTATATTTTATTTTATAGATTAATGTTCTGAAAATACAGGTTGCTCTGTATTTTTTAGAGATGAACTCTTACAGATGCACCTGCTGCATGTGGTTATGCTACAGTTTGTGTCTGGTGAACACAGAATTTCAGATGATTCTGTTTCCCATGATTGCAATGGGAAAAGAAAGAAAGAAGAAAGAAGAAAGAAAGAAAGAAAGAAAGAAAGAAAGAAAGAAAAAAGAAAGAAGAAAAGAACAAGAAAAGTAGTGCACATAAAATGGTCTCTGCTGAGAGACAGAGAAAGAGAACAGAATAGGACAAGACAGGACAGGACAAGACAGCACAGGACAGACCCATGAACAAAAAGTTCCCTCTCAGGACTTCGTCAATGTCAAGTTTGGATGGGAGGTGGGGCTGGACTTGGTGGGGTCTAGCAGCATCAAGGTAAATCTGCCTCCTCTGGCCTGTGTTAAACACAGAGATAACAATGAGCTAATCAGAAATGTGGGTTTCAGAGAATGGTGAAGTGCAGATTAGGGAGTCATTTCTCAAGAATCGTAGCATGTGAATGTATCTGTTCTCCTCAATGAAAAGAAGAGACCAGAGGACAGAATTTTGGGTGATGCCTATATTTAGTGGTGAGGTACAGATAAAAAAATGGCTACAAATTTTGGGTTGAGACACTGATTAAGAATCCACCATGGTGGTGGATGCCTGTAATCTCAGTACTTGGGAGGCTGAGGCAGGAGGATTGTCATAAGTTCAAGATCAGCCTGGCCTGCATAGTAAGTTCAAGGCTAGCCTCAACTAAGTGGAATTCTGTCTCAAAAAAAAAAAAAAAAAAACCCAACAAAATAAAATAATGGAAAACCAAACAATAAAATAACAAACAAATCTGATTAAAGTCAGGATAAGAGGACTGTAAAGGTTGAACACAATCAGTTTGGTTTTGGTTTTTGTCATTTAAAACTGGAAGTTTTCTCATAATGCCTACATTTATTTATTTATTTTTGTGTTTGTTTGTATTTAGTCCAAGGTCTACAGGGTCTCACTATATAGATGAGACTTGTAGTGATCCTCCTTTTTTCAGCCTCCCAAGTGCTGGAATTATAGGTGCGCGCCACTACGCCTAGTCTCAGTCTCTGTCTCAGCACGCCCTGGGGATGGGGCCAGCATGGCATGCCCGATCACTGCACTCTGCCTAAGTAGGCGCTTTAGTCTGTTGAGCTATCTGGCCAGTCCTTCATAATGCTGACACTTAAACATTCAAAACCAGATATAAAAATATTCTCATAACACTTATATAATTACAATGTATTAAGTACTAGCAAAATATAAAAATTCATGAAGTTAACATTTAGTGTAACAGATGGTATTGTTTTGCTAAATGAAATCACTGCTTATTAATGTTAACAGTAGAAAAATCTACTATTTAAGATTTCACTTGTTGGTTCAGTTATTTTGATTTTAGGCATAATGTGCATCCTCATGCCCATCATTATTATGCATTTCTTTTGGAACAAAGTTAATGTTATGTTCCTGCTTTTAGGGTATGCAGTGTAATAGATGTCCCAAACACACCTTTTAAAAACATCAGTTAATAAAGTTGATTCATGGACTGTTCATTGTCACAGGATCAGTCATAACCTGGTATGTTATTCCACCACAGGGTCCTTACATGACATATTCTCACAAGATAAAGACGAGAATGAATTCTGGGATGAGCTCTTCTGAGTTTTATATCCTCTTACCACCAGGTATATTTTGATCATTCAGTTGTCTCACCATTTTTCTTCACACTACTATAAGACTTTCATCTCTTTAGTAAGTTTTCAAGTGACCCACAAATTCTTAAAGGATAATGAAAAGAACTAAAAATTTATTACCAACCATAATTTATGGCAGAGGGTAAAAAGGGAGGAAAGGAGAGAAATGTTAATTAATTCGCTATTTCTCAGAAGAAAGTGATTTTGTGTCTTAAAACTAGAGAGATAGATGGGCTGAGAGGATAGCCAATATTTTGGCCTTATTCGTTTTGGGTCAGTGAGGTCTCTGGACATAAGAGAACCTCTGCTGTGACAACCTATAACTCAGTTGAGTCCCTGATTTCCTATCAAGGAGATTATGGGACCCCAGAAAGAAGTGATCAGTGATGTATAGCATGCCTACGGAGAGTCACCTGGAGAGAAGAAAAATCTCTCAAGCTTTCACAGAAGCAACTTGGTCACACAGTGGCCATGGCTCACCCAGGTAGCTGACACTGACAAAATATCTACGAAGTGCTATACTTGGTTCCAAGTTGAATCCTGAGAAGTTCTAATTAACCTTGATAGACAGCAGAAAGTTAATTCTTATTAATACATGTCTCACTTTAACTTGTTCTTTATTATCCAGCAAGAAAGTATAGCCATGAGACGCAAAAAGTAATGTCATAATAATATATTGACTGTAAAAGGTTCAAATCACTAACAGCTTCTGACAATTCCCAGCTATACTTTTAACTCATCACTGTTATGGATTACTGGACTATATAGGACTAAATTGCTGTATACAGGTAATAGAATCTATGAACTGGCATCAACAATAAAAAGATCTTCTACAAAATTCTCCAAACATAGCTTCCACAACTGCAGCAGAACACCAAACATTCACAGAACAACACAGTCAAGGGAGAGATGTTAGGAGCAGCTGAAACTAGAAGTTTATCATGTGTGGAAGGGCAGGACAAGGCCCTGATGTCTAAGCAGTCAAGCTACCTCAGTCTTTAGACAAACTTCTTGTCTCGACAATTTTGGGTATTAGTCACTAGGCAACTCCATGTCTCCTGATACTAACTGTGCAAAGACATAAATAAAGGACCCTACTGTTGTTCTTGGGAGCCTGTACCAAGAAGGCAAAAAGACTCCAGCTGGACCCAGCTCTGTCTTCTTGCCTGGCCTTTCCTCATTCCTGCCACTGTTTCTCCCTGAGGTACATCGAGCCATCAGTGAGGAATCCCTACCACAGCCAATTCCTGGGGACTAAAATGAGTGATTCTTCTATTTTTCTATTCTAATCATTTTGTCCTTTTTTCCTTATAATATTCTAAAACAACTAATTCCTATTCTTTTGTTGTTGTTGTTAGTGTGCTGTATTCTGTCTCAGCCATGTCATGGTTAGGAGCAAAGGCTAGATTCAGATAGATCTGGCTTCTGTCCTTAGTCTGCACTATCACCTGTGTTTCCTTAACACTGGTTTCCTCACCTAGAAAATAAATAGAGAATAATGATGTCTACCTTCACCAGCTTGTTATGGGGATCAAATAACATAGTTATTATAAAGCCCTGAGGCCATCATTAATAGGGTAAGTTGAGTATTTCTTGGTCTAAGTGCTTAGAAATAAAATGTTTCAAATTTCAGATTTTTTTTTTTACTTTGGAATAGTTGCATGAATATAATAAAATATCTTGGGAATGGGCCAAGTCTCAGCTTGTAATGCATGTTTCATGCTTACCTTATACACGCAGCCTAAAGGTAACTTTATACATAGTTTTTCAAATCTTATGCAGGAAACAAAATCTCATACTGTGGAATCACTTGCAATGTTAACACTTAGGATTTGGGGGCATCTGGGTTTTTAGATTAAGGATACTCAAACGATACCAACAAAATTATTACCACTTTTAACATCTTCCCAAGTCCTCCTACCTCTTATTAAATAGCTTTGTCTGAGATTAGAAGCTCTTTGGCAGACAGCAAATTAAATAATTGATTAACCTGTAAAGTTTGGTAAACATTAAAAGCTTTAGCACTAGGCTGAGTCCTGACTACGTTGGAGGACACTGGAGAGGAGTTTTAAATTAGAAGCTTACTTTATTTAGTGTGAGAGGATATGGAAATTCTTGGCCATGGAGGAAAAAATAATCTGTCATTAACTTAATAGATGAATATTTTTGTCACTTCTTTTTTCCCAAAGAGCACAGGTAAAGCGCAAGTGACTTCCCCAAGTTTGTCACTAATGCGTTCCTGAAGGCGAATGCATGGGGGTGCTGCTGTCAGGGGAGCTTGACCAGGTCCCTCGCTGCCCTTCCAATCTCCTGCTCTACCATAGGCATCTAGTACCCGAGGAGGAGAGGGTCTTTGGAAAGACTGTGGAGTATTGTGGCAGCGCAGTGGTTGGGAGTGGACTGGAGGAGGGTCCACGGTGGCCCAAGCTAGCCTCCTGCACTGGTGGCCACACTCACCAGCCCCTCCCAAGTATCCATGTGGCCAGCAAAAGGCAGCAGAGGTGAAGGCATGATGGCTTCTGGGAGGAGGCTCTCACAGGCTTCTGGGCTTCTCTGCTTCCGTCCGGGTCTTGGGCTCTGTCTTCGCTCTCTTGCTCTTGCTCTGTGGAAAGCCTCCTTAGCAAATCATGAGAGGCCCACGCGGTGAAGAACTGCAGCTTCCTGGAAAGCAGCAAGTCAAGCAAGTGAGCTGGGAGGGGTCAAGTCTCAGATGCCTGCAGGCTCTGTGGACACTTTGAGCGCTTGCTTGTGAGTGATCCTGAACAGCACCCACCTCCCTAAGCTGCTCCCAGCTGCCTGACCAAAGAAATAATGAGATAATAAATATTTGATGTTGAAGATGTTGAGGCTGGAGTGATTTCTTATGCAGCAATAGATGACTAACACAGGGTGTATTTGGCTTTTAATAAGCGGAGTCAAGAATGTTAAATGCCCTGCAGCTCAGTGAAGATTTGTCCCTTCTTCAAGGTCAAAGGGCCCTCGAAACACTGCCATAACCACTCCTAGCTTGAAATATTTATGGTTTTCTTTTGTGTCTTAAAAGCAAAACACTAAAAAGGCAATCATTAATTGCAGTAAGTTTATCTAGAAAACTTTGCAGCTGTTTAAAAAATGAAGTTACTCTATACATAAAGACACAAAATAAGCTCTAAAGTATGCTATGAAATGCAAATTTAGATAATGGAATAACATACATTATGTTATGGTTTGAACCAAACTGTTCCTCAAAGGGTTTATGTGGGGGGGTGTCTTGAAAGGTGATCAGATCTAGGGTACTAGCTTCATTCGTAGATTAATCCACCGGTTATGCTGTTAGAAGATAAGGCCTGTTTGGAAGGAGTAGGACACAGGGAATGGCTCTTGGAAGGGTGTGTCCTCCTCCCTGACCCCTTCTGCTCTCCTCACTTCCCGATTCCCATGAGCTGAGCAGCTTTTCTCTACCATGCTACTCTGCGACAATATTTCTCTCTTATAGTTGGCTGACCCTGGACTGCATCATTTGGAACTAGGAGCCAAAGTAAGCTCTTTCCTTCATGAAACTAGGGTTTATCAGATATTTTGGTCATAGGAATGACAGCGGCCTCATACAAATGGCAAACCAGGTGAGTTTTAAAAATAATGCACTGTGTGCAGGTATAAATGTGTAGAAATAGATATGGAATGATACACCTCAAACTGTTAACAAGGGAGTATTAAGTGGAAAGAAGTTGTGCAAAGTAGAATTTTGGCTTTTCATTGTATCAGCGTGAATTTTATCTTTGCAGTAACCAATACTTTTGTGATTTTGAGGTGTTCGAAGTAATTACATTCAAAGACATTGATATCTTATGTCTTATTGGTACATTGAACTTTTTTGATCTTATGTATTATGCAAAGGTGAGGGCACATGATTTCCATTTGTGGTTTGAGTAAGACAGAATCAAGTGAAACCAGGACACTGGCAGAAGTGGGAAAAGTAGGGGAATTAGAATGGCTGTGAATATGCTTGACTCTCAGCCCCTCAGGCATGGATATGCCTGAACTTCAGCTCCTCAGCCTAGTGAACTCAGGGGTCAGAAAGAGACCCACCACCAACTGATCTAGAGTGAATACAATTAGCTCCCACTTCAGAGATGCAGTGGGGCACCTGAACCTTCAAGGTTCTGAAGATGCTTAATTTCCCTTTGGTTCTCTTCAAATTGGATTTGTGCCTCTGCGTCCTACACATCATCACTCTCAGCTTAAAAGTGGAGTCTAAGGTTTCAAGTATAAAATTGATTTGGCTGACGTGGATCTATTCCCTACATAGGACATAGCTTCTGTTGTTCAGTGCTACATTTTTACCTGAGATCTTGGCAGATAAAACAAGAGGAGAGGTTTTATTCATCATTGACCAACAGAAGCTTGGAGTCAAGCAGCCAAATTCTAAAAACATACCAAAATGAAGATGAACATGAGGATAATAAATCTTAGCAAGGACAGTGAAAGTTTTGATTTATGTTGGAGATATATATTAACCAGTATAGATATGGAGTCAAACAATAAATAAGACCCAGAGGCAAGGGAGAATGAGAGAGAGAGAGAGAGAGAGAGAGAGAGAGAGAGAGAGAGAGAGAGAGAGAGAGAGAGATTTTAAAGGCTTGGGTGATCACTTACTTGTCATATTTATAAAAACTAAGATTTTGTTTTATATATTTTGAGTTACATGAGAATTCAAGCCATTCCCACGATACCCTTTACCTTGCATGTGTACAAATGTCACTTGTTCAAGATTTGTAGAACTGAACACACCTCTTTCTCTCTACAACTCACAAACATCTGACTTAGGGCAGGAAATGTACAGTCAGTGAGAACATTGAACATACAATGCAGAAAAGCATGGGAAAACATTACTATTTTTCTTTTGTGTAGAGCTACACACCAGAAGGAAACCAAGGAAGTGACACATCTAAACTTGTTTCTGGCCAAATAATTCTTAAATCGTTGGTGGTAATTGATCAAATTGTTTTGGATTCTAAATTCTATGGATTTACTTATTTTCTGGACAATCAATGTTTTCAAATTTGGTCTTAGTTACGTTTCTTCATTTCTCTTGCTTTTCTCTCAATTTCAAACGCAAATATTTGACCAAAAAACAAACAAACAAACAAACAAAAAACAACGACAACAAAAGCAACCCTGACTCCCAATATTAAAGGAGGAAAGGCTTATTTAGCTCAGTTTGTAGAAGTTTCAGTTCATGATTGGCTGGTTCCACAGCAGGTTGGCACTGGCAGAGGGCAGAAGTTCATGGCAGCAGAGGACAGAATAGACAATAAGAGAGAGGGACTGAGAAGAGCAAAGAAGCCTCTTGCTGCTGCCTTAATCTTGTCCAGACTGCTGGGATTAGGGTGGTGCTGATCCAGTCAGTGGATGGATCTAGCAATTGCAAGATAGAGCTGAGAGGATCTCCATTGCTGTTGCCAAGAAGGAACAAGAGAATGGAAAGGATGGCCTGAGGGCACCACTGGAGGTGGCAGGTCTCCACCCTTTGCAGCCTCAGAATCACAAGGGTGAGGGACTTTGCCTTGAGGGGAAAGCTGCACAATGGTGGAGCCAACGATACCAGATTCCAGAATAGTACGGGCATGGAGAATTTATTCCTAGGAATTAGATTCAGGGTACTCAGCAATCCAGGCACTTGACTCCTACAGCCAAGAGAGAAGGAAACCTGGCTACTGCTCCAGCTGGCAGCAGACATTGGCATCATCCACATGGCATTGGTTTTGGGGACATGCAGAATGCAGGAGTTCTGAAGTTAAGAAGACTCCCACCTAGATTTCAGAAGGCCTGGGAGGCCAGGTAGTGTGACCCTGGGAGGGCAGTGTATAAAGCTGAGAGTGAGGAGCCTACTCCGTGGAAACCTCAGAAGTTTGGAAAAGATAGAAACATGGATCATCTAATAAAAGCTGCAAGAAGGGAGCAAAACAGGCCTGGGAGAAAAGATGTGGGAGGTACAACCAACAGCAGAGCCATAGAGGTGGAGCCACATGGAGATCATGATTTGCCACCAAGATTGCTTCAGATGTTCCACATGGAACTACAGGACTTAACATTTGCCCTGCTGAATTTTGGACTTGTGTTGGTCCCATGCTTTGTATTTCCCTGTTGTTTGTCCTTTTTTGGGAATGATAATATTTATCTTGTCCTATTGAATATTCGAGGTGTTTAACTTTTCATTTGTACAGGGGCTCACAGCTAAGAGTTTGCTTTTGATCTTGAAGGAAGCTTGGAACTTGGACTTCTCAGCAATGCTGAAATTGTTGGGACTTTAGCAACTCTTCAAGATGAACTAAAATGTCTTTTGCATAAAGGGATGTGCCTGAATTTTTGGTGGTCCATGGGTGGAATGTTATGGTTTGTAACTAGTTGTCCCCAAAGCCTCATGCAGTCATGGGGCAACTTCTGGAGTTTGTGATTGATTATTGTGGGTGTGTATGCTGCACCTACCCTAGGGCAGGTAATCTGCAGTACAGTGTAAGGTAGGGAGAGAGGCTAGCTAGCTGTCTGAGCCATTGCCACTCTTTTTGCTCTTGCTCTGTGCCATTGCCATGAATGGCTGCTTTGTGTCATGGGTCACTGTGCCTTGGAACCACCCGAGTATGGACTGAAACCTCCATCAACTGTGAGCTAAATTTCTTTCTTTCTTTCTCTCTCTCTCTCTCTCTCTCTCTCTCTCTCTCTCTCTCTCTCTCTTTCTTTTGGAAGGGCCTACAGGGTGTTCAGGGTTTCACTACTAGATCAGACTTGTAGTGATCTGCCTGTTTACAGCCTCCAAAGAGCTGGGATTACAGGTGTGTGCCCTGACTCTCAGTCTCAATTGCTGTCCCAGCGTGTCTCAGAGGCAGGACCAGCACAGCAGGCCCGGGCATCAAACCCCTGACCCCTGTGCCAACTTGCAGGCACTTTAATGTGCTGAGTGTTTTGGCTAGCTCTCCTTCTTTCATTTTGGGTGTCAGGTGTTTATCACAGCAACAAAAGAAGAGTAACTAAAGACAACATCTCTGTAGTTTCCCTATAATTTATAAAAGCCATTATAAGGTAAGGCCAGCTCCTTCCATAGGTGAACCTCTACATCTTGTTGCTTTATACTATATGAGAAAGCATCTTTCTCAGGTATAAAATTCAAGTGGTTACTTCTGTTCTGTAGTCATGTTCTCCAACCGAGATGCAGGCACTCAAGCTCATCCTATCCATGCCATCTTTTAGGCTCAGCTACAGAGTTTTTCTGGGCAGGCAAAGATAAGTGTTTGTGAGAGGTTTATAGGCGAGAACTGGAAGTGGTGCATATCACATCTGCTCATTTGGAGCCAACTCTGTCACATGGCTACATGTAACTGAGGAGGCCAGAAGTGCAATGCAGAGGCATGCCCATGGGAGACATGAGGTAGACTTGATGTGTAGCTGGCCTCTAAAATTATTCTACCTACTTGTTACTGTGACCAACTATGTATCCTGTATCTTAGTTCCTCAGCACCCCCTCCCTCAGTTTGAACTGGTATCTTGACTATTTTACTACCCAGCTTCCTATGCTGACCTGTTTCCTACATGGTGCGTACAAGTCTAGATTTCTTTAAACTGTAAATCATTTCTGTTTAAGAAACAAATAATACTCCCATCCCAAATTCTCAGCTTGGAAAGAATCAAAGTGGAGGGCTTAGGGGAATGTCAGGCAGGATGACCATGACCATGGCTCCCAGAGCTTTCTCTGTTAATAATCTACACTCAATTAAACAAAACTCCTTTTCACACAGCAAGAGTAGAATTTCCAAAAGGACTTTCTAAACTCTAAGGGAAGACAAGTGGAAATTAACAGAGGTATTTTGTGTAAACCAGAGGTTACAGGATTGCTCCGTGTTCACTGTCTCCTTTTCAAATGTTGTTCTTTGTTACCAGCATGTGGACTATTAGGTTTGGCCTGACTTGAGACAGTCTCTGGACTTTGATATCTGATTCTGGGCCTCTGTGTTGAATCAGCTTGGCTTACAGCTGAACTGTCCTGTGGTTTTGGTGCCCTGGGTTTTGGAATGCACTTGTTGGCGCTGGGCCTTGGTGTGTCTGATGATAATGGTTTCAATCTGGATCACTGAGTCTGCACCACAGCTGGACTTCTTAGGTGTTTTCATCCTCCCCACCCTACTTCAGATCATTGTTCTGATGGATAATTACAATGCCAGAAAGCCCCAGTCCCCTTGCCTGTACTTTCAGTTCCTGAAAGTCCTAGTTCATCTTTGGGTAATTAGTAGACCAGTGACTGACCTCAACCTTTAAATGAGCTGCGTGTCTCCATAACAAGAATGTGGAATTATGCAACCTTTATACAGCACACAAAATTTTTGCTTACCCTAGGATTTAGTAACACCACAAGAGACCCAGAAATGTCCAAGAAAAGCTATCTTAATATGAAGGAGAGCAAACAAACAAATAAAATAACCACAGGAGGGTTTAAGAACAATGATGATTATGGATGAAATGTTCCTTTCTCTCCAGATTCATTTGTTGGAACCCTAACCTCCAAGGTGATGATGTTAGGAGACAAGCACTTTGGGAGGTCATTAAAGCAGGGTGCAGGCATCATGCATGGAATTAGTGTTCTAATGAAAAAGACCCCAGATTCTTTCTTTCTGAGTTTTTAAAAATAAATGTGCCTGATGAGGACCTATCAAGAGATGTTTCTGTCAACAACCTGGAAGAGGGCTTTCCCTAGAACCCAAGATGGTATCCTGAACTTGCTTGTAGACTCCAAATTGTGTGGAATAAATTCCTACTGTTTATGTTACCCAGTCTATGGTGGTTTGTTGCAGCATCTCAAACTGACTGCAACAGTCCAGAGGTTGATTTTGAATGTAGGTGAACAGTGGTTAGAATGTAGATGAACCAAACTGCTTCTGGTCCAGTTTTCATGGATTCTTGATTGCGTCCTATAGAAAGAGAATCTAATTTTATAAACATCAGTTAAAAAAAAAAGATTTTTACAAAATCCCCAAGGCCATTGTGAATCCAGGCAACATTCTAGGGTTGGTCATGACTATAGGGAGTGAGGCCCCAGAAGGAAGACCGTGGCTGCCAGGCTATGGTTGAAAGATGGGTGGGAGGTTATGCACTCTGTGCAAGGCTGGCATTTCTGTGTTTCTGAGTGGCATGGTTAATGGAAACAAAGTTTGCACCAGTGTTAGTATACACATATGCACACTTTTCCTACATACTCACAAGAATTCTGCTTTTGAGAAATGAAGCCACTGAATGCTAGTCTAGATTATTTTTCCTCAGCACTACCCAAACCATAACAGAATTTTGATACATCATCAGAGGATTTTATCTTAGTTTATCAAGATGACAATATTTAAAGTAAATAGAGACAATCAGAAACTTTTATTAGAATGTAATCGAGGTGTGAGATTTTCTTCTAGAAAATACCTTCAGATATTTAAAAACATTTAATAAGTAACCTAAATGCATAGAGGCCTTAACCTGTGAAGGGAGATGGGGAGAGAGCAAGGGGCTCTTCATTAGAGTTTCCTGAGGTCAAGGGCTTGGTCAATGTGTGCAAGAGCCTGGGTTCAGCCATCAGCACCATAAAAAAGAAGATCTCCAAAGCTATACGAAAAAATCTGGTAGTGCCTATATATATATTTTTAAAGATCATCTTCTGTGTAAGAACTTATAATGAAAAGAAAATTCTCTGATCCTTTTCTGCTCTCTTAGTTTTTGTTCTTTGAAGGCAAACATTTTTGACTGTTTCTGGTGGTTTTTTCCCTATAACTCTAAATGGCTATTTCTTGACTGATTAGCTTTGAGCATTAACTTTCTTCCACCATAACCAACTGAAGAGCAACAACCCATGTTGTTCATCTTTCTAATATAGTTAAAATTCTGTTTCCCTCTTAATTTCCATTTCCAACTGAAAGAATATACTGAAATATCCTCTTTTTCTGTTTTATAGAATCTTTCAGTTCCTCACTGTAGCAGATGAAAATTATTGCCTCTTGTTTTTGTTTACTACTCACTAGCCCTATTTTTTCCACTCTATATCAGCCGCATCCTTTATACCCCCAGCAATTGCCATGCCACCTCCTCAATATTCAACTGCCTTGAGATTTCTTGTGCCAGATTAATTTGTCTACTGTCCCTAATCTCAGTGTCAGGCAAAGTCTCTAGACACAAGCAAAATACAGACAATTTTTTGCCAAGCCATAACATACATTCTCTGGAGTCTAACAGCTAATGCAGTCCTTCTTCCCAGAAGAAACTTCCCAAGTTTGGTCTTTATGAGAAGAATTTCTATCAGCCTTCTGGTCACCTGAGCTCTGACCAGAATCTCCCGTACAGAATAGCCTAAGGTGTTCCAGAGTTACTCTTTCAGGTGACATCTCTGAACTCTTCCAAACTCATTCCATAAACCACTAGAAAAGGCTGTTGAAGCATGTGGTCAGCTATAGACACAGCCACAATCCCACTTCTCTGGTACCAAATTCTGTTGTGGTTATTTTCTCTCACTGCTAAAACAAAATACCTGGCACCCAAAATTAAGGGCAAGGAGGTTTACTTGGTTCACAGTTTGTGGAGGTTTCAGTCCATAATCAGTTGTCTCCAAGACAGAGTGGGGTGGCACAGGAACAACAGTTCAAGGCAGCAGAAGACAGCAAAAGCAACAAGAGCAAAAGGGGGAGGAGCAGAAAAGAGCAAGTCTCTTTTCCTCTCATATTTTATACAAGTTGCCTGCCCCAGGGTGGGTGTAGCACTCACAGCCATATTCCCAATATTGGAACATGAGTCAACTGCAAACTTTGGAATTTGCATCCATGACTGCATGAGGCTTTGGAGCGACATCCAGACACAAACTATAACAAATCCCTAAGCCTTGGTGTGATTGCCTTTGGAGAGACAGTCCAAATGGAGGTACTGAAGGCTAAGATCAGAATGGAGGGGCCCTAAACTGACAGTAGTGTCCATATGCAGTGAGATGCCGGAGTACGCTCTCTCTTTATACTCATACAAGAAAAAAGGCTCAAAGAAAAGAAGGAAAAGAAGAGACAGAGAGACAGACTCTAGCTGTTGCTCTCTGCTCCTGTGGTTGTTCCGTTACCTCTGTCACCATGTTGTTGCTGTTCTGCCGCCATGAACTGCTGCTCTCTGCCATGTGCCTCTCTGCCTTAGAGCCAGCCAAGTATGGACTGAAACCTCCAGTAACTGTGAGCTAAAGAAACCTTTCCTTCCTTCATTTTGGGTGTTGGGTATCTGTCCCAGCAATGAGAGAAGAGTAACTAAGACACCAAGCTGTTGGCATCTTAATCTTGGACTACCAGCTTTCCTAAAATGAAAAAACAAGGCTCTATTGATTAAGCCTATGGAATCATGTTATGAGAGCTGAAGCAGAATAATATGCCTGCTGTGGCCACTTCTGCACATACACACACATACACAGACACACACAACTCAAACTGTTAGGATGAACATATTCAGCAAAGTACTGAATACAAAAGCTATATACAAAATTCAGTTGCATTTTTATGCA